>JAFFZR010008222.1:0-11520 GCA_018397195.1 Lethrus apterus | reverse complement strand
ATTAAAACAGAAGGAAAAAGTGATGACGTCATTGTGCAAAAACAAATGACGTCATTCCAAAAAAATTAACGTCAGAAGACGGCATTTTAAAAACAAAAATTGACCTGTCCGAGCGATTTTCTTAAAAACATTATAAAACGCTTTTATGAATTTTGTTCCAAACTTTATCACCACACTGTATTTTTATATATTCTATTATTAAGTTTCGATATAAAATAAAACCTAATTAACTAGTAATGTAAGTAGCATATAACTAGAAACTTTGAAGTCAAACACAAAGTAAGTATTTACTTTGTAAATTTTGGACTGCAATTGAACTAAGAAGAGTAGATATTGTGTTCAGATATTTTGCATTTCCTCCTCTAATATTTAAATCAAAAACTGTTTATATTGTGTTTGTTTGAATAATTTGATTTAATGCTAGCAATTACATTTTAATAATGTCAGTATCAAATAATGCGGTTGAAAGCAACGTTTAACTAACAACGAGTAATTTATTATGTTTAACAAATTTGTTAACAATTAGAAGTTACTGCTTATTAAACGTGATTTATTCACTAATATGAATTTACATTATTTACAGGGCTGCTATAATTGTTCAGTGGCTGACACGGTGTGAAGCGGAGGAGCGTTAAGCGCTAATAATTATTTTTACTTATACTATAAAAATAAACTTTTATTTTTCAAACTACATACTTTTAACATAATAAAAACAATACAATTTCTAGCCTCTTTATAGCTATGTTTTTATAACTAGTACATATGAGGCCAATTACTATAATAAATTTTTCATCGCTCCCGTGGTGTCACGTAATTTTATAATGTCGACGGAAGAAATATGAAACTTAAAGCAATCTTTTCAGTGTAAAATATGTTCAGAATTACTTTTTGCCGTATTCAATACTCATCGGTTCGATTCATCGGGTTCGACTTAAAAATATTAGGTAAATGATATCATTATAAAGACAAACTTCGTCAAACAAACTGAGAAAATAGATGATGACGTATTATTTGAAGGGTATAAGCTGCTCAATTGTATCTCATAAAGGAACTTACAATAGTATATTATACAGTTTTTATCGCCGAGCTGTCATATTTAAATTAACTGCGAGGCGTTAATAGTCTTCTCAACCGCTTATTTATTATTTTTTTTTATTATCACATACAACTAGTCTAATATTTAGATTAACGAGCAATTTGGATTTAACAGTAATATTAAACTACTTTTATATAATAATGTTTATTGATTTACCCATTGGTGTCAATTTTCATGCACTTCACAAACTACTAATGCTCTGCTTTACACGAACTCAAACGGTTTGATCCGCTTGAGTCTTCTTATTTTTCCATGTTGATCGAGACTGGATTGCCTCAACATTGACGTGATTGTGGAGACATTCTTCATGCTTAAGCGTACACTTCTTGATCTCATCTGCAACCATCCCCACATCTAGGCCCCTGGGTAGGTCACTATTTCTTACATCCCCACATCTAGGTCCCTCGGTAGGTCACTATTTCTTACATCCCCACATCTAGGTCCCTGGGTAGGTCACTATTTCTTACGAACTAGGGTGCATTCACTATCCACTTAGGTACTTTGCCTTGATAGCGTTGTATGATTTGAATGTTGCTTTCACTGGAACAGTTGGGCACCATACATTCAAAATCTGTATATCATTAAGTTATTTCTAATGGGACAGCTGAGAATTTCTCCCCATCAACTAGTATACAGTCCGTTCTACAAAACGGGCCCGAGACTATAGCGACTTCAATTGTGATATAATCACCAACAAACCATGTATATTATTAAATGGGACAGTCTTAGCTACAACTTGGCGTAAAAAATTCTTTATTAAACACCTTCATTTATTTGTTATGACGTCATCGCCATTTTTTTTAAATGGCAACCTATATTTTTTATTTGTTATTTCGTTATGATTTTTAATTCTGTTTTCAATGGTATACAATTTTAAATAGGTTGCATAAGAGAAAAATCAAGAAAAACGGCCTTACAATTTTAATAGAATGATCAATGAAATGAACAAATTAATCCAACTAATCCATGATACGGCAAAATTTTACTAAGAAAAGTCATTCATAATAAGAAATTGTGGCCCTATACAAAATTTCAGAAAGATCTACCTGCTATGATCAAACCGTGATTAAACAAAATAAGACGATTTGATCAAAGTAGGTAGATCTTTCTGAAATTTTGTATAGGGCCACAATTTCTTATTATGAACGACTTTTCTTAGTAACATTTTCCCGTATCATGGATGAGTTGGATTAATTTGTTCATTTCATTCATCTTTCTATTAAAATTGTAAGGCCGTTTTTCTTGATGGTTTGTTGGTGATTGAATCACAATTGAAGCCGCTATAGTCTCAGGCCCGTTTTGTAGAACGGACTGTATATATATATATATAGTTTCTACTACAGATTCACCTAAATTTGTTGTAAAATGGATTCGAAAATAAACAATATGAAAAATGTTGCAAGACTAGTTTGATACGGTCAGTTTTCGTGTTTAAGCCAATGAATGGCATGATTACAGTAACATTACTGGTCCCTATCGAGAAATGAATCTACTAGGCCAGGTTAACCATTAGTGCAATGCCCAATGGGTGCCGGCCAGTCGACTTTACAATTGGCGACACGCAATTCGCGATTGTCCCACACATTAAGCCGCTGGATATTCCGATGTTCATTTTTCACAACATAAAATCCTTTCAAACAGGTCCGAGGATTAGTAGTACTTTACTTACACGGCACAAATGTGCAAATGTGTAGTATTAAATTTTTCGAATTATTTTTTCAACTTAAAAAAATGAGCTCGTTTATAATTTATAATTAATTACGTATTAAAGGAAAGTAATCTGCAAAGAAAAAAAATATTATAAAGATTTGGTTATGAAAATTTTATAAATAGCTGTAGAAATATTATATACAACCAATTGGTATATAGCGTTTCGCTGTAATTAGAAAAGATTAGAAAGCGAGCGAGGATAAACCCATTTATATCACTGAACCGGAGCAACCTTTAAATGTATTTTGTTCATCTTCATAAGGTGTTTGCAATTGTACATTGGCAGATTCTATTATCAATATTTCATTGTGATTTTATCTTTACGTATTTTGTGATGATATAAAAATGCGCAATATGTCTACAAAGTCTCCATGTTTTATTCATTTATGTAGATCAGCAATATTAAATCGAAGCTAAAAATTACCCAAATTACATGGACATAATATCAGAAATGACGTTAAAATCTTTATACCGGCGACGTTCAAACATCAATTAAAACAGTATCTCTTAGAAATCAATAACGAAGCTATTATTTGATTTCAGTCGCCTAACTTGTGTCTTCTATTTCTAAAACGTCATGAACACAATTTAAAAAAAAAATACAATTACCAAGAATCACAATCAGTTATTAGTTTTTTCAATAAATAAATATTATTATTATTATTATTATTATAATTAATATTATAATCCAAATAGAACACATTCTTCAAAATCAAATATTAAGTTTAAAGAAATCCTTATTCGCTTATGTTCTTAACCCACTCTGATCTTTACGCCTTTTTCCACCTTTTCGTACAGTTTCTTCTATTTTTTTGTCTCTGAAGTCTCCTTTAGTTCATTTATTTCCATCTTCAATTAAAATAATATCTCTTAGAAATCAATAACGAAGCTGTTATTTGATTTAAGTCACCTAACCTGTCTTCTATTTACAATACAATTAAAAAAAATATATACAAATTTCCAAGAATCACAGTTAGTTTTTAGTTTTTGTAATAAATAAATATTATTATTATTATTATTATAATTAATAATTAAAATTATAATCCAAATAGAATACATTCTTCAAAATCAGATATTAATTTTAAAAAATTCGCTTATGTTCTTAACCCACTCTGATCTTTACACCTTTTTCCACATTTTCGTACAGTTTCTTCTATTTTTTGCCGCTGAAGTCTCTTTTAATCCATTTATTTCCATTATCAATTAAAACAATATTTCTTAGAAATCGATAACGAAGCTGTTATTTGATTTCAGTCACCTAACCTGTCTTCTATTTCTAAAACTTCATCAATACAATTAAAAAAAATATATACAAATTTCCAAGAATGACAGTTAGATTTTAGTTTTTGTAATAAATAAATATTATTATTATTATTATAATTAATAATTAAAATTATAATCCAAATAGAATACATTCTTCAAAATCAGATATTAATTTTAAAAAATTCGCTTATGTTCTTAACCCACTGTGATCTTTACACCTTTTTCCACATTTTCGTACAGTTTCTTCTATTTTTTGCCTCTGAAGTCTCCTTTAATCCATTTATTTCCTCTGCATTCATTCATCCTATGATTATAACATTTAATAAACTAGTATATTTTTCTTTTATCATCAATACGATTTACCCTTTGTCTGTTACTATAATACTTCCTCCATGTAAGTTTAAGAAATCCATTTATTTGAATTTTTTCAACAAATTATATCTGCTCGCTTTTTCTTTGCATTTCCATGCCTCTTTCAGAAAAAAAAAAACATATTCTCCATTCAATTTTTCCTCCTATGTTATTCAGTGTATGAATAGTCTTTACAAATATCCCTTTCAACCCTTTTCTACCATTTTCCAATACTTTTTACCTTGTTTTCTTTCTTTCTTTTTTGTCTGTCATTTTTCCACCTTGCCCAATTGCTTTAATTGGTATATTACGCTTATTTAGGGCTTTCTTTACTCAACCCATCATATTGAAACTCAACACAATAAAGCCTATTATAGATTTTGATACGATCAGGGCCACACCAATCATCCCTACATGTTAAAAAAGAATTGTGTGTCCTATATGACACATGATAAATTAATTAAATTATTTTGTTTGCATTTCATATTATGATGTTTTACAAGTGTTTGTAAATTCTACCTTTATATTTTTCCCACATAAATTTGCTGTTTTTTCTCTTTTTCCTGAATATTAACATCCATTCACTTTAACTTGGTATATTTCCTTGTACAGTTCATTAATGGTCTCACGTAACTGCACCGAAATTCCTCGACTTTGTAGCAACTTTCCCTCCATCAAATCATATGCGGCCTTGACATCCACAAACTGCACAAATAGTTTATAACTTCGATGGTTATAATTTATTTTAGTATTAGGATATGCTTGTTACTCTGCCTTATCTAAATGCTGCATCATTGTCTACTTTTTTCGAATATTAACATTAATAAATTTCAAATATATTTTCTTCCGTTTCTACTTTCAAATAAATGTCCGGCTCGTAATTCAATTATTTAGTTATTTAGAAAGATAAAAAGAAATACTTTAGATGAAGTAAACTGGGTGCAAATCAGCTGTCCGTTAAAAAAATATCTTAATATCACTATACCGGAAGTGATATTAAAATAAGGGAACAAATTTATTGTTTTAAGTGGCAAGGTGGATTTTTGTTTGAATCTTTCCCCTTATTCACACTACTAACTCCTATAAAACAAACCAAGTGCCACAATTTAAAAAAAAAAAAAATTAAACAAGTACATCCTTGTTATTTAAATAAGTTTATTTATTCCCATTTCCGCTTATATCTGAAGTGAAATTATTATTATTAAAGTATTAAGTAGTATTTGAAACTCATTATGGCCGGTAAGCAGACACCGAGTAATGCTTACGGCACTCACCGTTTGGTGGCGCCGTGCATTTGTCTAGCATATTAAGTAGCAGTTTTAAGTATTAAAGTATTTATTTATTTTTAAATAAATTATTTCTAAGCCCGGCTTTTAGCTTAATTAAAATCAAGAAAAGAGTGTCCCTATCCGAGGGACACCAAATTACAAATTTTCGAAACCTCATAAAAGCCATCATAAAAAATAATTGTTTTATTCTGCTTACAAAATGAATGTATTTTTTAGTTATTATTATTATTATTATTACCATGTTACACATGGTTTTTATATGGGTGTTAGGAATAATCATTAATAAGCAATAAGATTCGAACAGAAAAATGCCGCCTTTAAAAAATAAATAAATTTGTCTCCATTTCCGCTTATAATAGAAGTTATAATTTTTTTTATTTGACAGAAAATCGCACGTAGTTTAACTTTCATCGGAAGTATTACTAAATAATTGAATTATGAGCCCGACTTGTATGTTCCGGGACAGCCTGTATTGGATATTTTTTAGAAGCATTATAATTTGTGTTTTTAGGTTTTCGGTTTTCTTATAACAAAACTATCTATTAATTAATAATTATTTATTTATCATTTTTTCAAATTTGTGTAAAGTTTTAGGCATAAACATGAAACAAACCTAAAATAATCATAAACATTAACCAACTTGGAATAGGTTGGGTTTAGAAATTTTACAAAATCTTACGTAGGGATGTATTGGAAAGGTAATAACAATATTTTGAATTCTTCCAGAAATTAAACCTAAAGTAATTTTCTATTTATTAGCTTAGGTTGGGTTAGGTTTGAAGTATAATCACGAAAATAAACCTAAAATATCGCCCTAATTTATAAAAAAATGTGAATGTACTGCGTTTTGTTTCCAAAATAATCATTTTATGGAAACATAATTTTAACCAAGTGGATTAGGTTGGGTTTATAAATATTACATAATCTCATAATAATGAAACAAGACTAAAATAATCATAAACATAAACCTAACCTAACCTTTTATAAAAAAATGTGAATCCATTTATTTTCCTTTCGAAATAAACTTTTTAATTGAAACCTAATTTTAAAAAGTTGTGTTAGTTTGGGTTTATAAATTTTACAGGATCTTACGTAGGGATGGATTGGAAAGGTAATAATATTTTGTATTCTTCCGGAAATTAAGAAAAAAAAAATTTTTCTATTTATTAGCGTCCTGCATAGGATTCATTAAATTCGAATGTTTGATTCGCGAACTTAACACCCTAGCCGATTACATTTTCGCCCAAATTTACAGGCTTTAATTATTAATGTTGCAAAGTGCTCACGATTATATGGAAATCAGCACGAAAATAGTTTGATGAGGAAATGCACAATTTATTAATAATTCTACATTTAGACCCAAAATGTATATTTTGTAAATGTGTAATGTTGGAGTGTCGTGACCACATACATATATAGCAGTACACGCACAGGGTGTCACGCGAATGCGACACGCGGCACAGACGTAGATTAGAGAGGGTGTATAACCCTCAAACCCCTTAGAGATTTAATTCTTTTTTGCAGCTAAAGCTACACTTGGATTTTTTAACGTTCCCATTAATTAGTCAATTAATATACAGACTTCATACGCAAATTTTTAATTGTATCACACGAGAAAAATTAACAAATTTATCGTGATTTAAAATAAAATTAAAAAATTCATTTGTATTAAAAAATATCAATTGTTGCTAAATTTTATGTAATATTTTTAAAAAATCCGCTGCATAAATTAACAAAATTTGCGCATTTACAAAAAAAGGTGAATAGGATTCTTTTACAAACTTTTGCATATCTGAACCCTTTTCCAATAAAATTCTCATTAAAATAACTGTAAATTATGCAATACTTCAGCGTAATGTTCTGTAATAATGGTGAGTGTGTATTTAGATTCGAAATGGATTCTAAATGGAATCAAAATCATGTTCTAAATTTTAGGACATGATTGTGATTCCATATTAAAAATGAAAAAAATTACTTATTATATTTTTAGAATGTAATTTAATATAAAAAATAGAATGATTTGTAAAAGTGTTAGATATGGCAATGTTTTTTATAATATAAATTTTTGTACACATTTTTAAAGTTTTGGTTAAATTCTTATTTTAAAATAGGCGAGAATGGTCCAAGTTATAGATATATCCATTTTCTCGCGAAATAAAATTTTGAAACTTATAAATAATACAATACCACATTTCTCCAAAGGTACTCGAAGTGGAATTGTATTCGTACTTTACATGATATTTTCCTTTTGCTTCGATTATTTGTGGAACAAAGTTTCTTTGCTTCCATAACCCTTTTTGATTCAGTTACAGGCAATTTTTCAGAAACTAAAGCTATTTGGCAAGAACAAGACGGTAGAAGATTTCGAATTGGAAGGTCAGTATAGCTAGCGGTAAAATATATCGATTGGAGAATGGCGAACACATACAGAGTTGTAGATATATAACCCACGACAAGGAATTTTATTATACAAGACTATCTAGAGTGCGAACCCTCCAGTTTCCGAAATGTAATCAGCCGTGCTACAATTTGAAACGACTTTCAACAGAAATCCGATTTATTATTATTTATTTGTCTTTTGTTTTTGTGTAAGTGTAAGCACTTATATTTGCTATTATTTATTATTATTTATTCACATATTTTAGAAAACAGTTATTATTTTAATTATTTATTAAATGTTGCCAACATGCTTACAAAACTTAGTTGTATTCAAACTGTAAAACTGAGACAACTAGTGCAAAATTTTATTCGAAACATTATTAAAAATATAACGAACTTTATACACATGACATGTGATATGTTATGTGAAACTTTGTTATATTTTATATAAACTGAAATAATATTCTACAATTTCAAATTAATTGTTTTACTCTATAAAATAACATTTTATGTTAAATGTTACATTAAATTTATGCTTCTGTGCTTATTATGACATGTAAATGCTTTTGATTTGGTTGAACAATTTAAAATACATATATTTTTTTATGAATAGTAAAGATTGAATTGAATTATATTGTAGCTGTAATGATGACATGTCATCCTATGGCTCTATGGAATTGACAGCTACATGTAGTAAGTAATCACGTATATATATAAACTAAAAAATCATGTATCAAGTTTCATTTTATTTGGGACTGAATTCGTCACATCCTGCGGTTGACAGAGCTTTGGATAACATCGTCGATCCAATAAAAATTCTGTAGATTAACCAACGTTCCAAAAACCTATTAAGTGATAGCATTTATACAATTTTATAAAGGGCATTTTTAATTGCTTTGGTCAGATATAACTTCATCTCAAATGACACACATATACAGGCAGTGAAATCCCATTTAAAAAATAATTAATTTTATACTTTACAATGTATTAATTACAATGCAATTAACAATTATAATAGTATATGGACCGATTGAAGACGAAAGGGTGAGATAAAAAATGAATTTTGGTAACAACTGACGGAAGTAACAGAAGTGGACGAGGAGAAAAAAAAAAACGATGAAGAAAAAGAAACAATAGTTTACCTATTGTTATGTTATGGGGAAATCACGAGAAAAAATAATGGATGGAGATTAATTGAATTTTGTATGTTAAATAAACAAACACTAACAAATACTTTCTTCGAACACAAAGATGCACATAAATATACGACAGAAAGTATACGAAGGGGACAAAAGGTCAATAATCGATTATATAATAGTCAACAGAGAATTCAGGACACAAAAGTTAGGCGAGGACCTGAAATATATTCGGACCATTACTTAGCTTTCTCAAAAATAAAAATAGTCAAGCAGCAAGAAAATATCAGGACTAATGAAGAGAAGAAGAGACAGCTAATACAAAGAAAAAATAGAAACGGAGATGAATAAGAAATCGAAAAAAAATATGAAACTTATAATACAATTTTAACAGAATTAAAATATTTGACGATATTTGTATTTAAATAAATAGTTAGTGAACAAATCAAATATTTCGTTTGGTAAATATCTAGACACATCAGTTGAATAACAAATGGGTAAATTATACTTTGTAATATAAGGTAATACAGGGGGTGGGTACAAAAACGAACTTGATGATGACACCTCCCGTCTGATGCCCGAGCCGTGTGGGTTCACACCATGCATATTTATATAAAAATTACTGGCTGAAGTAACGGTGGAATATCCTATTCGAAAATGTCCCCTCGACTTTTCACTATCTAAAAAAATATAAAAACTATAGAGAATATTTGCTAAACTAAACTCTATTGATCGATCCGCAAATATTATTTATTTTGAGAAAGAATTAGATTTTCGATGCTCCGTTCCGTATTTGAACATTTACTGATTCAGCTCTTCGGATAAAAATAAATCTTACATCCTACTTAATTTATTTCCAACAAACATGTTCTTAAGTCTTTTTCTAACACACATAACAAGAAAAATCTGGCGCGAAAAATATACATGAAAGCTAATTGAAGTTTGTATTCGTATAGATTATGTTATAGAATAGAATAAGTTTGCCATTTTCATATATAAACAGGCAATTTTTATGTGCAATATGTTAGCATAAAGCGAGAATTCAATCACAAAAGATGTTTATACACCAGCTTTGCTCGTCGCATATTTCTTTTAAAGCAACTTTGTTTATATAAATGCTTATAAAGAAACATTTTATTTTTAACAATAAAATTCTCCCACGAAAAACCAAATAACTTTTCGTTGTTCACTTGAAAAATTACTACTGCCGTTTAGGGGGATAGAAGGAATAATGTAAACGGTGAACCGTATCTAACTATTAAAATAAGTCGTTTATATATTTCTCTTTTAACCTACTTTTCCTCCTCATAAAAACAACTAAATCTTACATATTTGAAAATTTCACATTAGATAAAAATAACTGCATTACAAATGTTTACGACAGATTTTAAGAAATAATCCAATTTTAAATAATAAATTTTAATAGAAATCCAATTTTTTTATTTAGATGTAAAATAAAACTTTAAATTCGAATTTCGTTCTATTCTCTTCTTAGTCTCGACGGTGTCGTTAAATAGAAATTGATTTTTAAAGTCGTACGACGTTAGTGAAATTTATTTATTTAAGAATACTGATCTCTCAATTAAATTTACGTGCATAATGTACTTTTATAGTAAAATAAAACATTCTCTTTGCGGTTTTGATTGTCTACTAAGGTTTCCTTTTTGGTGTCTTCTTTCAAATGCCTTCGGGTTTCAAAGGTTCTGTACATTACATTTCATGACATTTTCATTTAAAGCTCGTAATCTTTTTATTTCATGTTTCATATTATGAAAGGAAATTAGAAACATTTTCACGAAAATGATTTTTTTTTTATTAATTTAATATGTTCTACATTTCAAATTGTTACGATAAATATTTTTTAATAATCTTAATAAGAAATATTATAACACATTTTATATTTTCAAATAAAATACTGAAGTGCTTTATCATAAAGTCGAACTCAATAATATAGAAGAAAGGTGTTTGAATAGTGGTAAATGTTATCGTACAATACCAAACAATATAATATCGACGCAAGGGGTTATGAGTTCATAAAGGCTCAAAGCATCACTTTTATTTTGAAATAAAACGAATTTGGTTGACTTTGGAAAATAAATTCCATATAATTTTTTAAATTTTCTGTATTCTGTTAAATAGCAAAGAAAATATAATTGCACATTTAATAAATCAGACAATCAAGGAAGGATCAGAACATAATCTAAATTTACTCTTTGCCTTACGTAACCTTTATACCTTTATCATCGCTCACTTGTTACCCCTTTATATGTTATTAGTTAGTTAGGAGATAGGTAGT
>JAFFZR010008221.1:0-11584 GCA_018397195.1 Lethrus apterus | reverse complement strand
TTAAAAATCTGAAATTAAAGTGGATTGAATTATCGTGAATTGGCACCTCAGCTGTAGACACGCTGTATAAGATAAAAAACCTTCGAAGGCGGTTTAAGACAGGATCTAGTATGAAGATCAATTTTACCGAAATTCGTTTTGAAGCTATTAAATTTAATTAAAATCTGTCGACTTCAAGTGCATATGTGATTTTTTTTATAAAATTGCAAATATTTCGAAAACTATCAACTTTAAGTATAGGAAGTATTGAACAAACTTACATTAAAATTTTACGTTCTACACGAATATTAAATAATATATAGGGTGTTCCATTTAAAATAACAAAGTAAGATACCGTATCGTAAAAACACAACACCCTGTAGAGTTGAAAATAATTTTGGCACATTCTACATATGAATCTGAATAAATTTTGTTTTATGAACTTCCTTCGTAACCTAACCATTAATGAGATATGAAGCACCGCGTCTAACGTGGGACACCTGTATAAACTTAGTCAGTATAGGAGATGCAGATTTTGTGGAGAGGAAAAAAGACGAATGAAGTGAGCAAGTGAACCAGGGCGAGGGTAAAGAAAATGGAAGGAGGAGAGCATTCTTAACCTTTGATGCTAATTTTAAAAATTGAGATTTGCCTCGTACAGTTTTTATTATCACTACTTTTCCCGACTCTCACGACACACGATTTTAAATATCTGTTAGGGTTTTTTTATAATGAAATGAAATATGGATTAAACGTTTAATTTTTTTCTTCAAATAAACTTTAAATAAAAAAACTTCGTCAAATTAAGTGATTGATCGATAAACAGGACAACATAATAAAGAACAACACAGTAGAGAACACAATCTGTATATTGTGTATTGCCTACGTATTTTTCGTTTAATGCTTTCTTTTATTTCATCCAAGAAACATCGAAAATATTATCCAAACTAGGTAATTAACTAAATAATTTTTTCATACTTTTGAATAAAATAACTTTAATATTTTACTTCTAATTTTTCAAAGAAGAAAATCTTTGATGTGTTAAAGGCGTCTTTTCTAAGGAAATTAACTTGATAAAACAAAATTTATACACCACAAGGTAAATAAATAACAAGGTAAATGGTGAGAAAAGATTTTATATTGAGACTTTGATTACTGAACGCTTTCTTTACTTGCTACTGTTTTCATTTCTATTTGAAATATACGTTCTGATTGTATGTACATACACAACGACTTTGATGTATCTCCGCTCTAAGTTCGTCATTGGTTGAGTTGTCAACACAACGTGGTCGAATGTTTACAAACCATTTTCTTAATTCAAAAAAGCAAACGTAAATTAATAAGAAATTAGATTTGTTTTCGACCCAATACATCGAACACAACTCAACCCAACTCAAACAAGATAAACATTTCCTGAATTCCTTAAGTTTACTTTTGTACAGAAAAATCTTATAACCATACCACAGATCGATGCATTTTCCTCTATTCATGAAACAAATTCAATAAATTTAAATTTTCATAAACTTGGCAATTAGTTTTAAAATCCTCATTATGCCAGGCACGTTATAGGGATTTATTTTGTGAAACCCTCGAACAGCAAATAAACGGGATGGGAGACCCACTCAGAAACGTCAATCATGGCGATCTAGTTTATTCGACGCTGGGGAAGGGGTAGTGGTGACGGTACCGACGTCCCAGTCATTAATATCGGGCGATGATGCGAAGATAATGAATTGGTTTAGATCGATCGATCCGGTCATTTCTAGCACTTCATGGGATTCAAGTGCCCGCCGCACGCGGTCGCTTTTGTCCTTCCGAATTAGCGTTGGTGATATTTTCAAACTTGCCATTGATGTCAGTTCAGGGGATTGTGTCTCTGACAAGCCGATTTTAAAACATTGGTGTCGATGTCGATGCAATATCCTCTGTCATTATGGAAATATAATTTTTATGACAACGTTTTCATTAAATCGACAGTTAACGTTCGTCCCGTAATTGATGGATCGTTTCAATACGATACGTGTGTTTGCCTTAATTGGTTTAATGGAATAATTTGAATATTTACAAAGCGCAATTAAAAAAAAAATCAGTTACTTTCACGAGAGGGTGAAATATTTTTCAAGAAACTTAAACATTGCGTATATCATTGAACCATTTTAAAAATTGATATTTGCTCTTCATCTTGCGGTTCGACGATTTCATTGTACAGCGCAAAAAGATTTCATTCACGAAATATAATAAAAAATAATATTATTATATTATATTATATTTTTTTAATTAGGTTTTTATTGTCAAGGACAATAGTAGAAAAAAAGATGAATAAGTCAGATGAATAACCGAAGTGGAGGAAGATATAAAAATTTGTCTGGTAAGTGGATTGGATAAACATATAGGTAAACACATAGGTATGTTCATAAAAATATTGTTTAAGCTGCCTTGATACAGAGTTGGATTAAAAATATGTTGATTTATGTTTTTCAATTCCTGCAGCGAATACTGGAATAGTTTCCAACAACTATAAATTGAGTTCGATCTGTTGAGTTTGCATCCTAGAGGGTAAAATAAAATAAAAACTTTAAAAGCAATAAAAATGCTTTTAAAAATCCACTGTATAAATATTGTATCGTAAATAGGGGATTGAAAATTCAAGGCTTGCGAGATGGAAGAAAGATAGTATTTACGAAAGGGCAGGTTGGTCACGCTGGAGGTAGGAAAAGGGGCAAGCAAGGACAGAGAATTATGAGTAAAGTGATGGGTAAAGAAATGAAATGGCAAGGCAGTGTAAACGAATGCAGAATGGGAAGCAGAATAATAGTATTTGGAGGGCAGGAGATCTGGCTCAGAAGAAAAGATATCATCAAAGTTTAGTTGTGAGAATAAGGCAAATAAATAGTGGATGGGGGAGGAACAATTAGCCCTAGTGAAGGACTTGAAAACTTAAAATCAAAAAGTGTACAAAATCAAGCATATTATTATAGTTGCTAAGCTATGTGATCAGGGCTTACCGAAACAAAACATTGAAGTAAAGTGCAGAAGTTTCTCAATGATTTTTTTACTTAGAAAAAAATTCCCTATTTAATAAAAAGACATATCACATTTCAAAATATAAAATAAAACTATACCTGTGTCTATGGGACCAAACTAAAAAAACTACATATTAATTAGCACTGTCGTGAAAAAATGAAATATTACACCTAATATTTAGCAGAACAACTTCAATAAATTTTACGACATTTTCACGCATGTTAAATTACAGAAAACCTATTCTGCTATTTTTTTCAATTTACTTTATTATTTTCACAAATAAATATATTGGCTATAAAAGTAGCAGTTGAAGGTCGAATAAAAATGGAGAAGAAAGGTGATAAAACTACAAAATTGTTGAAAGTTGCCCACAATTTATTTGATACTGTCAATAGAATCCCCTTAGGAATGAAAATAAAATGAAGCTACTAAAAAGTGAAAAATCTGTGTCCTATTCTGGTAAAATACAAAAAGATTTTATCAGCGATGTATTTTTTAAAAGCAGAAGGTACTTCATTTACTCTTCCAAAGTAAAAAAAAAAAAACCCCATTGATGAATTTCAGGAAGGAGTCTTTCCAAAATACAAATGTTAGATTTGAATAAAAAATTTGAAAATAGGATAAAAATGTGTTACATATACTAATTCAGAACAAATTCAAATTTGCCAAAATTGTCAGACCATATGTTGCATATACTAAATATACTGATTGTCACAGCGAAAGAAAAACATCTTAAAACGCCAACAAATTAACTCTAAGCATATGTGCCATTGCCCTCGTCCAAGTAATAAAAAATAGAAAAATTATTATAAATTAAATTACAAGTTATTGCGAAAGGGGGGAAGAACTTAGACAGATGCAATGAGAAAGATAATGGAATATAATATATAATTCAAAGGAGTGCAATGTATCAATGTCTCAAAATATTTAACCATATTCCACAGAAAATTTAAAAAAAAACGAAAAAAGTAAGCCTAAATTAAACTACCTTAGATTCGTGAATATTCAAACTATGGACTGGCTATCAAGAAGCCCAGATATGAACTCCATAGAACATCCTTGAGATGCACTAATACGATCAGTTAGATGCCACATACCTGCTTCTATGTATCTTTGGGAACTCGAACAAGTCGTTCTTGTCGAATAGGAGAATATTCCCCAGGAAACCATTCACAACTATATCAATAGCATGCCCAGACGAATGAAAGCAATGATAACGGCTAGAGGAGGATCTACACGGTACTGAATTCAAATTCCTACAAATTTACTATCACATTCAATTTTTTTTTTAATCTTTATTGACATCATTTTCAATGTATTTGACATTATTGTTTTTTTCTGTTTTCATGTTTTTATTATTTTTTTTTTTCAGAATATACCATTCTAATTTTCCAAACATTAGTTAAAATCGTAGGACTAAGATTTAAAACTTTGTAAAAATAAAAATCATGAGAAGTTTTAGTGATGCGTTAATTTTGTCCAGGAGTTTATTATTATTATTATACTTACAGAAATATATGTATATAGATCAAAAGCGATGAAGGAAGAATGTTTTCCAAGTTGTTAAATTAAGAGAATGGATATTCGTAAATGAGCAGGGAAAGCGAGGACAATAGAGGACAATACTTAAGTGTAATGGAGAGCACTTCCTGAAACTGCTGAATGTAACGAAAACCTGTAATAATCTCTACAAAAGTCTCGTTTGTTACATATTCGTTCATAAAACCGTTACGGACCAATAAATGTCCAAAGCACATCTCCATATTACAACGTTCATACTTCACCCAGAAGAAGATTCATGGTCCCCGTGAAAAATGTTCTACACACTCTGATTCTCTTACTCAATAGATATATATATATAATTGGATATCTAGGTATTTAACAGTCCTCCACTCATCCTAACCTTTATGCTGCTCTTCTCTAACACTACTGTTTACACTTTCATCCGTCTATCTGTCAACAAAACTTCAAACTCTCGTAGGTTATCGCTCAAGCGTACCACATCGTGGGCGTTTATACGAAAAATTCGATGTTTAGATCTTGCATCTCACAACACTAAGTACAAGTACATCATGAAAACATGTCATACAACAAACAATACAATATACAATAAAACAAACATCGATTTCACAACCATCCACCATTACTGCAGCCTTCACGTACTGTAGCACGTTTTTTTCTGATATTTGTATTCCTTTTTAAAGTTGATTCCCTTTATAGCTAATACAAACTTACCCATAACCACATATTCTCTCAATAAATGCCCGTTTACATCTCTCCCTTGCATTAACAGAATTCCTTTAGTCTTCAACATTTCATAGATCACAGTCCCTCGTGCATACTTTCAACATAACTTCCTCGTATTCAGCTATTCCATTTAACAAGAACTCGCCTCATTCATACCTCGTACTTATCTTCCAACGACATCATTCTTGCTGGACAGGCACTAACTTCTCTTTTCGATCATCGTCATTTTCAAAACAAATTCAAATTGCTTTCATTAAAACCAATATAGACTATGATACGATATGATATAATACTTCACATACTTTAAAAAGTGGCTTGAAGAAAGCAAGTTGTGCTCAAATGGTTCTTTTCTCAAAGAAAGTAATAAAGGGTATTAAAAGTATTAAAAGTTAATTAGTTTGAGCGCTTTTGCACAAAATTCTAAACGAACAAATTAATTCAAAACTAAGTACTTTTTAAAAATCATAAAACTGTCTCTTAAAAAATAACATTGGAAAATTAAACATAAAAAACTAAAAAACTTTTCGTGATAAGGTCTCAATAATAACTCTAATCTATGTCATAAAACTTGAAATGCTTGTGCTAACAACGCTTAAGCTATATATTATGAGACATAAGTACATTGCAGCACATTATGAAAATAGATACCGTACCAGGTCTACGTACGCAAAGTAATTTCAAGGAGGTAATCGATTTAAGTGTTACATCATTTTCTCAAGCAAATAGGCACAAAAAAATGCTGAGCGTTCATTGTAGCAGCCGAGCGTGCTCTTTTGCTTATGAACTTAACGCAAAGTGCAACATTCTTGAAATTGGTCGATCTTACGAAACGACTTCTAGAGGCAATTTCCTCATAGTAACCGTCGAACTTCAACATGTATGCGCGCTTCCGTATTCATCCGTTCGGTCGTCAAACATGATGCATACATAAAATCACGGTAAGACCATGACGTCCCGAATGTTATGATAAAGTTTCAGGTTCAGAGACAATCACATTATCATAAAGTATACTTTTTCGTACTTTCAGTCAAAGAAAAATTATTCATTAAAATAATAAGAAAAATGTTATTTTCAAATAATAAATATTTAACCATCAGTAAATGACAATTAATAGTTGATTATCTCTTTCCGATTACAAAATCAGTTCACGCCACCGACACGCCTTTACCGAACCGTTGTTGCAGAAAATTACACAGGAAATCAGAGAGCACGTGAGCTTTTTCCCTTTCTGGGGTTCATTTTTCACCGATTAGATCCCACGGACGGTAGTTTCATCCTGCAGAATTATTTGAGGCATTTTAATTAAAATATAAAGTCGTCGCTAGGAAGAATTTTACCGAGAATTTATTTTACAATCTAAAAGCGGGAACGATTGTCTAGCCACCGGCAGAAATTGTCTCTGTTTAACTTCGGCAATTTAAGGCACCAAGTTTTACCGGCGATTTAACGAAATTGTCGTCGCAATTTCGCGGATTTCTCAAAAATAACGATGTTGCTGTTGCAACCTACGCCGGTTACAACTTCAGCTTTAAATACTGCCATCGGCTATTGAGAAAGTCGCCCACAAAGGTCGCATTAAATTAATTGCCTTCAAAGTGACCAACGCGTACACTTAACCGATCTCGGCAGGCTTCATCGTTTATTAATTTGCACACTAGATGGACGGTCCTTTGAAGTCATTTGCAGTGCTTTCTGTTCCTGATTTCAAAAGGTCGTTAATTTACGATGACACTAAAACTAAAATTGGTCCATTATTTACGAAGCGTTACCATTTCCGTTATAACTTCTGGAAATGACGTGAGGCAAGTGAATTTTAAGACGCTTAAGACATCGATTTATTCATCCAAAATTTAATTTGGATGAATAACTAAAAATCCATTTTTAATAAATTTGTATTTTTTTACTATTCTGTTCTTAAAATGCCAACATTTTGAAATTAAATTGTTGCACCTTGGTAATAATATATTATTTAATAATTTGTTTCTAATTTCAATAATATTTCTAAATGAATTTGATTTTGAGCTTTTGATTTATTTTTAATAATAATATTAGTTTTATGTTGATTTCATAATTCTTAATTTAGGTAGAGTAATTAATGATTTGAAGGAGTACCCAAAATTTGGTAACGTTGGAAAATCACGTACTTATTAATCTGAGAAGTGTGATTTCAGATTAATTTTCCTCGTTCTTCATATTCTGTTTTAAGTATCTCCGTTAACATCTGACTTTTAGTTCTTTTCAATTTCTTTCACTCTTCCTATTTCCATTTTATTCTTCACATTGATTTATTAAGTGCAACAAATTATGTTTGGCTTTTGCGTCAAAAATTGCCAATAATTTTTTTTTTTTTCACTATTTCTGTCTTCCTTAACACATTTCTTACAAACAGCCTCTTCTCGAAATAATATTACTGTTTATTTTTTTTTTAGACTTTGCGGATAGGGAAAGGATGAATGGGACCCGGGAGAAGGAAGGCAGCAGGGTAGAAATTGGAGAAGATGCTTCAATGAGGCAGGGAACGTGAAGGAGTGCTGCAGAGAATGAAGCTTAAGCTAGGATAGTAGAGCGAGACGGATAGAGCATATTAAAGCATATGAAAAAAATATCAAGTCATTTCAAGAAAAAAAAGAGGAATAAAAATCAGCAAAAAAAAATCATTTAGTTGCCATTTAAAAAAAAAAAAAACGTTTCCATGGAAATGCGTTGACTAACAAAAATAATGAGTAGGCTAAGAAATGGAAAATAATTATTAACAAAACTTCTATTAAAGACATTTTGTTATAAAGTTCGTATTTACGGAAATAAACCGCCCATTTCATACTTTTGACTAACCCTGTATAATTAGGGTCGATGTACTTACGTAATAAAGCCAATAAAGATGTTTTTTTATTGTCTTCTTTATTTAAAAGAATGAAAGGCTGAAGAGGGCTTTTCTTTATTTCAAATAAATATAATTTATTTCACAAATATAATTCCCATTGTCAAAGTACATAAATTGCAGGGGGTCACCGCCAGTGGATGGACACGATGGTTCGGTGGGCCCAGGTTCTAGAGTCGGTAGGCTGGTGGCGCCTTACGGTTTGGCAATCCCACCTACCCGAGCTGGTTTAGGTAAAGCCCGGGTTTACAAGAACCCTTATCTGCTAGGGAGTTCCTGGGGTGCTCACTAACGTGCAGGGAGATTTCCTCAGCCCGAACGCCTATCCTGGCGTAAGAAGGGTACCACTTTGGTCGGTGGCCCGCGGAATTTAGTTCCGTTCCAATAGCGGTAGGATTCGTGGTGGCAGTGGTTGAAAGTCCACATGCTGGATGAGAGGGCCATTGCTGTTAATCAGGATGATCCTCGACGGCTCGGGTACTAGTCTGCAAAACTAGTAGAGAGTGGATAGTCTCTCGCCCATGCCTTAGGGGGTGTCGCGCTTGTAACCGGCATCAACTGGAAGCATGTGCTTACACATGTTTCCATACACATGTGAGACCGTGTCGGGAAACCCTCTGGGTACGGACGGCACGTAAAATCACAGACACATGTCCAAGTACATAACTTCTACTTCAAAACTACTTATAACGCATCTCCATTATTTCCTCTTTTGTTTCAGACATTTCTTTTAAAATTTCAACACTTTTCAAAACTCGCCCCCTCTACGTATACTAGAAAAACTTATATTTCTAAATCATAATAGTAAGACTTATGAAGCATCTCGAATAGGTTCAACCCATTCATTCCTCAAACTTTCCATCCCTTACTGTTCCTCTGCTTTTTCGTACTCTTTTCAATTGCTCTGCAGGTATTTTTTCAATTTCCCTTCCCTTTCCTTTATTCTTTTTCGTTTACAGGCTGATTCTGAAATAGGTATCAATATTTTTAAAGGTTGTAGCTAACATTAGTCGCAACGTAAATATGTAAAAATGGCGATCCTATTGTGCCAGATTTTTTTTTTATTTTTGAGTAAAATTAAAGTTCTTTTGCAAAATTTCATGTTATTCCCGCCAAAGGAAGCCACTTTTCAACACGACGCACCTTAAAAGGGCTACAGGACCGTATTTAGAACCGAATGCTCATATAAAAATGACATTCTCTCATTTTCTCTTTAAAGGCAAATAATTACATTGTCTTAAACATTTTATGATTATATTATGTCTTAAAATCTCATTTTGCATTTTTATAACCCTTTTAGGGTTAGAACTCAAGCATCTCCTCCACTTCATTCTTTTTGTATCCTCTTTTATCATTTCCATTGTCTTTATTAATTTCTGATCCTGCATCCAATATTGACTTATACCTCTTTTGCCTTCTGCTTCCACTGGTGGTCGTACTTCCAGTATATTTCTATTTTATTTTCATCCCATTTCTTACAGATACACACGCCTTCCCTTCGGTATTCGTTTTCTTTTCATCCATGTGAAAATTTTTCACGTTCTTTTAACTCAATCGAGTAGTCTTCCTTCTTCTTGTTTTCTTGATACACTTGTTCTTGTTCTTGTTCCGCTCTGTTCATTCAACCATAACCATAGCTGTTTAATACGAAATTATCTTTAAAATATTTGTGCTCGTAATTCGATCTCTAATTTCTTTCATTCTACTTTTTTGAAGGATAAATTTGCTAGTTTTCTCGATTAGTTATCAAAATAAGCAGTGTCCCCACATTGTCCTATAAATTTAAACCAATATGCACTTAAATTTGCTTGAAACATCAATAGTTGCATCATCGACTCATATCTATTTACCGCATTATTATTGTGTTTATATTTCATGTAATCTTTGCAACAAATTGCGGCCATATCTCTCCGCAATTGCGCGCTATCCATTCGATTCCGAGTCATGAATTTAATACGTTCGTTGTACATGGCATAAATGATGTGGAATAACACTGAGCCATTTGTCGAAACCATCGTGGGCACCCTCGCCCTCATCGGTATGACGCGCTTTCGCCATATTTATGGATTCCATCCGTTTCCACGATGCACGGTTGTTATTCCGAACATGCGGGACATTCGTTTCCGGGCGAAATTTCGAGTTTTTATGTTGGACGACGACGTGTGGCCACGCTCGAAATAATTCGTAAGCGCGGTTGCCGATGTATATAATCGAATGTCGGAATTCGCATCGCGATTGATGACAAAACTCATCGGTACGTAATGTCGATGGGTGATTATTTTGCAAGCAGGCATGAAATTTCATGTGCAAACTTGACCACGTTTATTAAGTTAAACGATTCGAAATATGTAGTTATTTAGGAACCAAGTGCGGGAAGACGATTTTCCCGCATGAGCGCATTTTTGAAGCACGAGCGACTGAAAGGAGCGAGTGCCTTCATCGGCGCGAATGCGCGGAAGATGTCTTCACGCAAGAGGTTTGTACAATATTTTTTGTAACGAACAGAAGAAAATAAAGATTAAAAGCAAATTCAAATTCGTTGCTTTAATCACTGTCATACGTTTAAAATAAATCCTACAATTCTGTGGTGATTTGTCAAAAGCTGATATGTCATATTTTTCAATTTTCTGGTTTTATCGCCGTGATATGTAAAAAAGTCCAAAGTTTTATCTACAGAAGCTTATATGTCAATCCAAGAAACTAAGCATGCGTTAAACTAGATATTATTTTGAAGAAGTTTGTTTGAAATAATGTATTTGTCAATTCCTAAAAACTTTAAAGTGACTTCCTTTAAACTTAGTAAAATCGACATATCAGCTTTTGGCAAATCACCACAGAATTATAAAACGAAGTGACCATGAAGCGACTGGTTGTCATGACAGACATGTAACAATGGTTACTAGCTAATTTGTTTATTTGAACATTTTGTTTTATAATTATTTATAATAGAACTGTAAAAAAGAACCATATAAATACAAATAAAACCCCTTGATTCCGTCCAGAAGTCAAAGAAAAATGCAAGGAGAAGAAACAAGCTTACCTCACATACCGAAAATTAGGAACGCCACAATCATACAACGAGTATCAACGGATCAGGAACGAAACAAAAGAATTAGTAAGACAGATCAAAAATCAGTACTGGGAAATTTTTTCAAAACGCATGGAAAACGATTTCTATGGACTTCAAAAACAAATATGGCGGTTGATTCGATCACACAGGAGAGAGGTCAATGAGTTGGTTGAAACGACTCATATAAACAAAGAGGACTGGGTCAACTATTTAACTGACCTATATAGAGCAGAAAACATACAAAAGGAACTGGGCACACCAGAAATAGTTATTAATGAAAATGCCCAAATTGATACACCCGACGTGCAACTGGCACTACAAAAGCTTAAAAACAGAAAAAGCGCTGGACAAGACGGAATAACGAATGAACTGCTCAAATACGGTGG
>JAFFZR010008220.1:0-11743 GCA_018397195.1 Lethrus apterus | reverse complement strand
GTGCAAAATTTCATTTTCTACCGACTGCTACATAAATATACAGGATGTTCCATTAAAAAAATCTAATTATCTGAGTTGGCTCTGAAATGTGATGCGCAATTGTTTTTTTGTGTGAAGCATTGTAATCAGCGGAAAAATCACTGTATCTTTGCTAATTTAACCGACTCTGTAGCTCCAAAAATAACGAAGATTGCAATAGTGCGCAGATAATTTTGAACACCCTGTATAAAAAAAATTTTTGAAATAATTACTCAAATAACTAATAATCAATATCTAGTAAACACTTTTGTACCAAATGATACACCATTTCCAATTCGGATAACGCGCGTTCGGTTGTTATTTTAAATAAACGAATCCAAGTACACGTCGCGACGCCGACGGTTCGAAAGCATCCCCATCGTGCACATACAAGCACTCCGACGTAAATAACGACCTAACGTAAATTCAAACGAAATTCGCGAGTAATGCGACGATTACCATGTTAAAGTTGGTTCGCGATGTAGATGCACTTTATCTTTGGTCGCACCTGCATTCGCTTTGATGCAATTTCACGGTACCGAGACATACCGGGCCGGAATGTGCGTGATTGCAACCTTCGTTCCGAGTGACAATTTCGAAAATATGCTTGAAATCTCTCGTAGGAATTTAAATTGACAAATTTGTAATTTGAACGATCTGTGACAAAGTGAAGATTATTAGACCGAGAAAAACTTCCTCGAAAAACACTCAAGAATTTGGAAACATGACCAGGATGTTTCTCTTCTACTGTCTCTATTAAACAACTTACAATAGTTAGCAGTAATTTCTTAATGATACTAAAGGAATTCAATCACATACATAAGAAAAAAGTCCTACTGGCCTTAACAACTGGACTATATCCATTTAAATCTGCAGTAAATGTAGAGTTTATAAGGAAGAAAAGGTATTCTCTTGATATTGGTATTGAATTTTTTCTTCGTCAACAGCTCTATATGTGTGAAGTTTAAAACCAACCATTGTCTCATTAATCTGACCAAACTTGGTGCAAGATGAAACAATTTTCTTGTTTTAAACAACAAATATTTCTGGCTCATAAATTTTACTATTCCAATTAAACGACACCATTTTATACATCTATCTGTAGATTCTATAAGTACATGTAAAGAAAATTGTTGAAGATAAAACAGCTTTCTGTTCGACAGCGAATATTTTTGGACAGAAAATATCGACTTTCATTAATGTGTGACTATACTTAATGTGTAATTTAAATATTGCATAATTCATCAAAATATTTAAATTGCTTTTAATCTCCACATTCGTTATTTTTAATCATTTAAATCTGTCGTTGAACGTATAATTAGTCGGGATCGGATAACAATTGAATAATGGTGTTATTTGAAGCCAATTGAAAATATTTTACGGGCGCGTGCGTGTCATGTATTTATGTGTGTGAGTAAAGTGTATGCATGTGTATTATAAACACAGAAGGTTTTATTTCCGGCCACGGCCCGATCGATAGGAAACAGGATGCAGGTACCATTCTCATAAAATTAATAAAACACAACAGGTGCGGTCGAAATAACGGTTCGGGGGGGGGGGGGGAAAAACCAACATGCACACACGTCCAAATAGTTCCAATTAACGCAAATGTAGTCACAATACGGATATAAATAACATTTTCTTATTTTATGTAACAAAATTGAATTCAATCATTCATTAGGTCTTTTCGACGCAAATTAAAAATAAATATAAATTATTTCAATTATTTAAACCTGCACCTTGAGGAATTATTTCTTCTTCTTAGTGGACAGTTGAATTCAATTTTGTTGCATAAAATTTAAGAAAATATTTATAATGTCTCCAAATTATCACGAATTAAAATCAAACAAAATTTCTTCCTCTACTTTAGTTTTAGGTTCCATCTCAATCGGGTAAATTCAATAAAACATGACTGTTACAGAAAAATAAAAAACTTTTCCGATAACTTATTATTGCAAAATCTAAATATAATTTTACAAAATGCATTTCAACGTTTAAATAAATATGATGAAACATCGTAAAGTAATGGTAAAAGCAATTTGTCGTAGCGAACTGGTTTCCTATGTTTATTATCGGTGGTTCATGTAAATGAGCTTCCTTCTTTCTATTTATAGGTGTAATTGAGTAATATCTTTGCATAATTTAAGGTAAAGTGTACATTTGTTTCTTGTATAGACATCATAAATTACTGTTAAATATTAAATAAATGATAACCAAAAATCCTGTAACATTCTTGAAAGAAAATCCAAAGAGCCTTTAAAGATCAAAATATCGACCACACAAAAACTTCGTGGAAATTAAAATTCAAGTAATAAAATAAACACTGCAATCAGTCCAAGAAAAAAATGATCTTTTAAAAAATAGCTCTCGATGACAATTTTTGTAATTCTTATTTATATGCGAGAATGTTGCCTTCAATCATTGCACTGAGAAAATTGATTGATTACGATTATTTTTTTAAAATCCACACTCTCCGAGAAATACTTCAGTAGTTAAATTCTGTTCAAAAAATTAAAAGCAATAAAATTCAAAATCAAACGATAAAGTATTTTGCGTCTCGAAAAATCGATGAAATTATCAACGGTGATTGTAATTGAACGCATTGAAATTTTGGAACGTGCGACATGGAAATTAGTCACAACGTATTGAATTATCGCGAATTTTCACCTAATAATCCAAAGCTCGGTTATCGCGACGTGTATTGCCATTGACGCCGACGCGACTGTGAGCAATAGATAATTAAATATGAGTATAGTGCACGTTATTGCGCTTTGTTTGAACTGACGGAACGGAATTGCGAACATGTGTGCATCTACGTTCAGTACGGAGCTTTTTCACAACGGAAATGGATTATTTTCGGACACACGTTAGTTGTTAAAAATTTACAGAAGAATAATACAAAGTGATTATATTTTATTGTTTTTAAATAAATAAATACAAAAAATTATAACATATAATAATCTTTAAAATTATAGTGTGATTAAAGAATGGAATATTTTAAAAAAAAAGCGAACTTAGCCGGTTTTTTAAAAACGCTGAAACAGGTCGATTTTAGATTTTAAAAATACACATTAATATGTGCGATTCACCTTCCGACTTTCACTTGTTTTGTAGTTATGGCGTCATCACAAAAAAATTGAAATGATAACATACATTTTTTTAGTGGAATCCGATAGTGATTTTTCTACCCTTTATGACCGTGCAAAAAAATCATAAGGTTGCATAAAAAAAATTCTGAGAAAAATCGAGCTGAACATTATTAAAAAATTTTGTTAGTGCAACCTTATGATTTTTTCATAAAGGGTAGAAAAATCACTATCGAATTCCACTAAAAAAAAGTATGTTGTCATTTCAATTTTTTGTGATGACGTCATAACTACAAAACAAATGAAAGTTGGAAGGTGAATCGCACGTATTAATGTGTATTTTTAATAATCTAAAATCGACCTGTTTCAGCGTTTTTTAAAAAACCGGTTAAGTTTTTTTTTTTTTTAAATATTCCATACTTTAATCCCACCCTGTATATTTTTTCATTCATTGGTTTTATTTATTTTTCACTGATGTTTAGTGTTCCAGATTATCTTGCCATTAAAAGAATGTAGGAAATAAATTTAATGCATTGGTAGCTACAGTTATAACGTGTACAGTGTATTCCACTAATGAACCGTACAATAATATAAAAGCTCATTCTAATTAATAACTATAAGGGCCAATTAAGATTGAGAGCTTGTAATAAAGATACGACCCATATTCAAAAGCGCATTGGTACTCATTATAAATTATAATCAATTACAGTTATTTAATAATTAAAGCAACTACATAGTTTGATTCTTATTTTTTAAATACGAGAGTTTTCCATCGATAGCACTTGCCAATTTCGACCTCATCTTGTGTATTCGGTTTCCCCGACACGTAGTTACTGCGATGACAGGAACAACTGTTCCAGTTCCCGTTCGTCGAATTTCCTGTTCTAGTTTCTTCGTCCATTTTTTAAACATTGACAGGCGTCGAGGGCACCTTACAGGTGCGTTTTAATTACGTGCTAGATATTTTTAAACTTTCAAGCGGATTTCTTAGTGCCTTCGTAAACGGTGTCTTTGTTCGACGCTCGCCATTGTTTCACTTTATTGTTTCGAACGCTCGTATTTCGCAATTGGAAGCCATTAACTGCGTTTCCTAACGGCTTCGCGTTTTGTCACTTTTGTTTGTTCGTTTAATTAAGACGAATTAAACAAGTGGAAGTTGCAATTGTCACCGGTTACAAAATTCATAAAGTTTCAACACGACAAAAAATTTTATTATATGTTGAAAAATATAATCAATGCCATACGTTATGTCATCGAGGAAATTCCCATTATTTAATCATTTTTTAACGCAATTATGGTCTAAAAATAATGTTTCATAACGCGCCGTAGTAACTGGAAATAAATTTAATTTCCTGGACTAGTCAAGCATCTGTCTTGAATGGTAGTTGGAAGCAACCTGTTGTCTCACCTGGTGGTTCCCGGCAGCTGTCCTACCGTCTAGCACATGGCCCTTAAACACCACATCAACACACAATAAGCTGGTTTAAATGCATATTGTTTTTTCCCAATTTTTATTGTCAAACCGTGAAAATTTATAAAGTGGACTGCAGTTACATTTTATTTTTTAAAACAAATTAAAAATAACTCGGTTTTATGGTGTTGTTACGTGTTATTACGACAGATGTCATTAATAATGGCTGTCACTGTACGTTTCTTAAAATATTTGGTCAGAAATAACCGCACTAAATATTTTTTTTAATTATCTCCAAACTGCATGTACTTCTCATAAAAATAATATTTGAAGCTTTTCATAAAAGCTTGAAAATAATTGATACTACCAGAGGAATTTAAGAGATTGTGTTGTATATTGACATTGAGCCAATTATTTCTGTACAAAAATGCTGCGATGGCCAAAAACACAAAATAGAAAGAAAGGCTTGTAGAAAGATGGATTTTTTAGTATTTCTGAATTATTTACAAACATGATAAAATCTAATAAAGTAAGAAAAATAGAAGGGGATGAATAACATCAAATACAGTCAATGGTTCCAATTTCAGAAAACAGCAGAGTCCGTGAAAGCAGAAATATGTGTACAAACAAGTCTCTTTAGGCGAGAAATTGTGAAGTGAAATGGAAAGATTACAAAACAGGAAAAAAACTCGTAATAGAGAAAACATAAGGGAATAAAAATTTATTGATGAATCTGAATGTCAAATAATATTAACAGACGTTTTCTAAATGCGGTTTGAGATTATAATTATATGAACAAAATCATATATTTCTTAAGGACTTTCTAAAACTTAAGCATTCTTAACAAAATTTTAATTAAGAAAAATCATAAAATTTTCTTCTTAGAACACAATAAATTAAATACATCATCTTGCGGAGATGACGACGTGCAATTACATGATTTAAACCCACGCAATACAATGGAACTTCAGGCTAAATCCTTTCTGCTGCAAATTAGTCGTTCTCTCGTCAACACGAACCCACATAAACAACTACAAATCGCAGAAAAACAAAGTTTCCGTTTCTGCAAAAATATGTGGTCACTTTGATCATTACGGATGATCGTACACACCAAATAAATATAATTGCAATCCGGCACAAAATGATCGTCTGAAAATCATCGGAAAAATAGATTCTGTTTGTCGTTTGTAGACGTTTATTTTTATACTTTGATGTAAAACGCACGTTTAAACGTTTTGATATAATTTTCTCGAAACTGTGAACGTAAAATATTTTATGAATTACGTTTGACTTTAACGATATATTAAAAGATGTGGATAATATTTGCGGTGATTGCAGGAATTAAAGTCTACTATTACAACCTCATATGTAAATTAAATCGTTCTATTTTAACTCAACAATTAGGGGCCAAATTAGTGCATTCAATGACAAATAATTTAAATTCATTACATTGTTTAACCACAGTTTTTTATATTTTAATAATAAAATTAGCAATGTGACGTGGAAACATAGAGAGAGGCTAAGAGACTAAATTAAGGTAAAACATAGGGAAACAGTGAAACTGATAAACATGTAAGCAAACAATAGAAGAAACATGGAAACATTAGATGTACAAAATAATAATAATAAAATAAGCTCTGAAGTTCTAACAATTGAGAGTTGATCCGACATCCGAAATAATAATTTAAAATTTTCCGTTCCATTGTAATATTTTTAAATAAACATAAATGCTACAGACAACCAACTGGAAATATAATGCAGAAACGTATAGTTTCTTATAGCAATCGCTTCGTACACACAACAAAAGATTCCACGCCAGCATTGTTCGAATGACACAATCTCAACGCAATTCGCATAAGACTTTCAATAACGACGCATAACTTATTACAATTTCGCACGCAAACGTACAATCTCGTCTCGATTGTGCCGTTGCGTGCACAAGAAATATTTCGGTAAATTTGGTTAATTTGAACGCCCCCGCCGCAAAAAAACGCGATAATTTACGTCGACCTCCGCACTGCAATCGATGCCGGACAAATATTTGCGATAAAATTTTAATATGAAAAATTCTGGTAAACACGCGCTGCCGCTCACACAATTTAAATTCCAGTAGGACGGTGTAATAACAAATCGGAAATGAAATGAATCCTTCGGGTATTTGTACACGCACGGGCGTGTACTTTAAAATTACGTAATTATGCACGTTTGCCCGTAGTAAAAGAACATCACTGTCATTTGTTAGATTACAATAAGCTTGAAAAATGTCAATTAACGAAAGCAGGATGTCGACAATTAACTGTTCCAATGACTGAGACCGCACAACAATATAATAACTGCGGTAACGTCCGACGTTTTCCATTGTCCTACTTTTAAAATGCAACTTTTCTCATCAAGGTTGATTATCTGGAAATTAATTCCTTCGAAGACATTAATTTGTTGCTAGAAACGCATGTATTGTTTTTGTGACAAATTTATTATAGATATCTGTGTTCGTATACCGGCACAGTTACATTATATTACCTTGGTATCAATTGCTAGGAAACAAGAAAAAAAAAATGAAATGACCAGCAAATATTTACCTTTGATTTCTGGTTATTACAATAAATTATTACAATAAGAAAACTATATTTGTCCTCGTATTCTTACGCAAGCAATAAGTAAAAAACATATTATGTAATAAAAATATATTTATTACGACCCACAAATTTAATTAAAATAACTTTTTACCTTTAAACATTACTAATGATTTATATCAAATTTTCAATTTCAATTGCAATAATCAAACATTATACAACATTCACTGATAGGTTGCCTGATAACTGATTAGTCGAAACCAGTTGCAACAAAAAAAATTTATTTATACAACAAGAATGTATCAATCAACCAAACCTCTCACAAATTCAATAAAACTTTGAATTTCATTACGTATCCACTTTTATGAAAAATTATTGGATGATAGATGAGTAGAATATGAGGAGAGGAAATAAGAAGAAGAAGAAGTAACAATACAAAAGGAGCGATTGGAAAAGATCAACGAATCAAACGGTAAAGTGCCCAACTTAAAAAAAAAGAAAAAAAAAACAGAGGTGAAGAAGAAATATTTTGTTGAGTTTATTTGATGTTAACTTCCATGATAGAAAATTAGCCCAAATAATCCGGACGAGCTCAATTCGAAAGAAATTAAATATTTTAAAAAACTTATGATTTTCAATTGTCCTGATGCATATTTTTCAATTTTTGACATTTTTCGTTGTTTTAAACGTTTATTTAAAATGGCAATTTTAAAACTCTGTATCAAAAAAAAAAGTAGAAATATAGAAATGAATAGAATAAAACCAAAATGAAAGTTTGTGTATTTTTTCGCTTTCGTCGAGAGATTCAAATCGCATAAATTACTTCAAGAGCTTTCAGAAATAATTCATTTAGATTGGACAACGCTAAATGTTTAAGCCTTGCAGCCTTGCAGTTTATCATAGAATGTGCATTTTACAACGGATTTATCAAATTAAAAGATAGTTGACTTAAAATTTTAATCCCTTAATCTAAAAACGAAACCTTTCTCCAGAAACCTATAAAGGCATTTCGTTCCAACATCAAATTTAATACATTTCTTAACCTCGTCACATGCCCGAGGTACAAGTTCCAGAAAAATAATTCGAACGCATTTAATTCCGGTAGTTTTATTAACAAACGAAGTAAGTTTGATATTATGTAATTTATTACAAGGTAATTATGCATGACGGCAACTCGACCGCGAGCAGGTGTCCCTCGCTAGGTTGGTACACCTGTCTCTAAAGCACATTAAAATCACGTTACTTTCGTGCACGTTCATAAGAGAAAGATTTGTTTGCAGTTCCATTTCCTTTTCCGCTTTAGACATAATTTCGCTGCAGAAGCCTGTTTGAAACAGTACAGTTGCCGTTGCTCGGTAATTTGCGTTATCTGGAGTGCATCACCGCGTGGCTGCAATTATTCTGCGTCGTTCGGTATGCAAAGGAACAATGACATGCAACAGTAGAGTAGGAACTCCAACTTTTTCTAGTTAGTTTACTGAATGTCTAAAAGAGCGATTATTTTCGTATTATCACAAAACTTGCGCACCTTATAATTTTCATTGTGCTTCATTATGAAGCTTGAGCAATGGTCACAATACAACAACAATAAACGTCACTGGTACACAAACAAAGAACGTCAGAAAACTGGTCTAGTTATGCACTGCTGATTTTGTAGAATGCAGTTGGAACACACATAATTTCAGAACTCGTTGACGATTGTATCATCATCATCATCGTCGTCAGCGGTGTGACAATCGTCATTACATAAAACGCGCCCAACCGACGTTTCAAGTAAATATAATGCCCGTCTAACGGATTTTGCTGATGCGGCCGTCTCGATATTAATTCACAGAGAAATTCACGTTCCGAGGAAAGAAACCTCGACAAAATCGGAAACTCTCAAGAGATTCGTTGTGAGATTCTTCCATTGTGACATATTTTAGTTGCGACACTTAATCGATTTCTTTTTAATTTTCAAGTCGAGTCTTTGATGCAAACATGAATGTAAAATAAATATAACATGTCGTTAAATAATTTTTGTGTTTAGTTCGTTATTTATGTTGTTAATTTTAAATTCTATTGGGATTGCGATGATACAATCAACGTATCTTTTAAATCAGTAATTTTAAGTTTGTTTCGGAATCTTCAAAGACAACACCATGGCTAAAAAATTTAGTTTCCTTAAAATGCGAAGCGTACGTTGTAATAGTAAGTACATTATGAACACAAAAATTTAAACCTTTATTCGAAAGACAAATCAAGTAAAATACAATTTTAAAGATCTTTTAAAAATGACTTTCATTGTAATTATTCTTTATCACAGTTTTTATGTTGTTTCTTCCTTCACACACTGAAATATTGATTCTTTTTTATGGTTTTAATGAAGCATTAATTGAATTTATTGAATAAAATAAATAAGACTACACGACCCTGGTTAACCGCCATATAATGAAAAATAATTATTCTTAGCAATCTTCTTTCTTATTGGTTGAAACCGAAAGGGATTAATTGCCGTTTATGGACAAAGACAACAATTTTAATATTTTTGAAGCATCTTCGACATAAATCTGGTTGTTTTCTATACACACCTGCACCTCTTTACTCAGTGAAGTTATTTTTCATGTATTTTCACGCGAGATCAAAGAAACTCTCTCCTAATTTATCTACGCTAAGCGGCTTTCAAAAAGTTACATCAAATCCCACGTGAGGATGTATGAAGATACGCGTGCCTAAATTAAACAATAAAGACTGACTGACTAGACAATAAACAACAACGACGGCGCGGCGTTTAGAAACAGCAGTCGTGGTAAGAAAATTTATTTTAAAACGGTACAAGCGAATCAATTTATAAACAATGCTGCCACCTATAATAAAAAAAAAAAATACAAAATTTAATGAATTTATACGAAAATATATTTAAATATAATATAAATATTTTAATTACACTCTCTAAGATTTTGATACAATTTATTTATTTTAATTATATTTATATTTCTATTCGTGAACAACAACCAATAAAAAACGTGAAAATGTAATAAAATATATAAAATGTTTATTTAATATAAACAAAAAGGAAAAACAGTATTATATCTTGGAAAGTCTCACAACAATTTATGTATTAGGTTGAGTTCGCCCAATATGGAGACAAACATATTGTGTGTTACAGTAAAGTTTACTTAACATAATATGCCAACTTTGTATTGAATGAAAAATAAATATACGTCCCTTCTAGATACGAAAAAAACCAATGAGTTTCTTGTAAAAACAGACGAAGTTGCTGCTCAATTCCTAAATGCTGAAAATATTCTTAAAAAAAAGAAGAAATTTAAGGACAATGGCTTTCGTAAAATGCCATATGCAATGATTTAAAGAAATTATAACCAAATAGATTACAAATTTGAATTTAGGTAAAAATAATGAACGACAGAAAAATCTTTTATTTAATTACTTTTTTAACTATTTCATTTATTAGACAGACGAATACATATTAAACCTGTTGGTAACTTTACATTTGCGCAAAATAAACTAAGAAATTATATCATCGGCTGCTACTTTTCTCAATGTTAAAAATACTATGACTAAATAGTTAAAAACGCCGACATTTTCCACTTAAATATTATGGAAATGCGTAATTTTAACAACAGATATTTTATTACACTGACATAAATTAAAACGCCAACTTTTTTTAAAATAATCTCTTTTATGGTAAGAATTATTTCACTTACAACTATTGTCCAGAATAAAATTTCTTGTTTATGTGAACTGCACATTACTTATAGTAGACTACTGAGAGCTTTTGGATTTTATGCAACGTTTTTCATTTATCCACGTATTAATACCTTAAAACGATGAAAAAGGCTTTATACTCTACATTTGATTAATGTTGTTAAGTAACGCATTAAAATAATACGCTCGTTAATCAATCGTAATGTACGTAGTACATAATTAATTACTCGACGAATGTTACATTTTTCGATCCCATCATAGATGAATAATTAAATTTATGTTTTATAGAAATACGTAAACGTGTTTCGATCAAAAACGCATTTAAAGGATCCATTTAAATGCACATATAAACTAATAAATATAAATATTTTACAAACGCTTCGTTGAAAAAACTCATTCGTTTATTTACGTTATTTCATTTTGGTGTTTTTTTGTAAATAAATAACAAGCGAACGAGCGTTAAAATAATTGCGTTCCGACCCCTACATCACTATCGCCAAATGAGGGATACGTGTAATTGCAGTTGGTATTTTACGCATACGAGTACATGAATATATATATACAGGATGTTCAAAGTTATCTGCGCACTATTGCTATCTTCGTTATTTTTGGAGCTACAGAGTCGGTTAAATTAGCAAAGATACAGTGATTTTTCCGCTGATTACAATGCTTCACACAAAAAAACAATTGCGCATCACATTTCAGAGCCAACTCAGATAATTAGATTTTTTTTAATGGAACATCCTGTATATTTATGTAGCAGTCGGTAGAAAATGAAATTTTGCACAAAATCTTCATATACTACTATAACCCAGAAATGAAAAACAAAAGAGCTACGACGACATTAATACAGGTCACCGCACATGGGATAACTTCGTTATTAGAGAAACTACAGTGTTGGTCAATACATCAAAAATGTGTAGTTTTTTCTACAATGACATACTCAA
>JAFFZR010008219.1:0-11831 GCA_018397195.1 Lethrus apterus | reverse complement strand
GAAAATAAATTTACGCCCAATGTCATTTACCTTATGTGAATTTGACCAACTAATTTAATAATTACTTAAATAAATTAATACAGGTTAACTAAAGTAAATGTTCAAAGTTTTTTTTTGCCCATTGACTTCAATACATTTCTGTAATCGTCGTCTAATACTCCTCTGGACATTGTCAAGCGTTTCGACAGATATTGTTTGCGCTGCAGCCAGAATTCGCTGTCGTAGTTGATTGAAAATCTGACAGTTTCAATTTTTAATAATGTCAAACCATCAATTTTTAAAAATATCGCGTGTTGACCTGGTAACGTTTTCATTGTTGCGTCCCGATGTTGCCAGATATTTTTATTGTAGAATTTTAAGAAATTAATTTACATTTTTTAAGCGTTTAAAGACTTTTTTTAATTCTCATTGTCTGAAATCCATCTGCAACACAAAATCTTCATTTTCTACCACCTGCATAAAAATTCCATGGTCTGAATGCAATAAAATGTAGCTTAAAAAATTTTAATTTTAAATGCTTTATCTCCCGAACAAAGGCTCGTAGAAAATTTTTTTTACACTTTTACACTCAGTGTGATGTCCTGTATCACCACTCTAAAATTGGGGCGGTAATTTTGGATCACCCTGTATAGATTTTGATATATTTTATATATTTGTGTGTTGTAATTAATATATTTTATTACATTTTCAAGTTTTTATTGGTTGATTGCCCACGAGTAAAAGAAGTCTAATTTCAAGCATTTACAAGCAAGAATTTTTTCATTAATATTATTTTATTAATAAAGGTATGGCCATTGATAATGACGATGACAATACGTCAGAGCATGCTGATCCTCCTACCTATCGTGAGATACCAATAGTAGGATCAGGATCAATAAATGATGGTGAAAATCAAGAAGCGCCTTCTGAGCAACAAGAAGGCAATCCTGGGCAAGGGGAAGATAGTGATCCTGAATTAGATTTGCTTGCCGAAACTGAGTCAGATAGTGATGACAATCATAGTAATCAGGATGCTGCATCAGCACAACGGTCAGTTCAAACAGGTGCAACGGCAGGCTCTGACACAGGTTAGGAATGTTCTAAATACTTAAGTTTTTACTTTTTATGAGTGTTGTTGGATGTGAATAGTCATGATATTAAGCGTCAATAACCAATTTCTAACCAATTTGTTAACATTTAACTGTGATATTCAATGCGCGGACTAAGAGACACATGTTCAAAAATATAAAATGAAGGCGACACATCAATAAAATAAAAGAAACTAAAATTTTACATGTAAAATAAATGTGCCACAAAAGGTTTTACGCGTCAAACATGTATAGAACTATTCTACAGTTTGCCGCATGAATACTCCTCGTACTATTAAAGAAATCGCACTTGGAATTGCACTGGTAAACTAGACTGCGATGTTTTCTTTTTTTTTTTGAACATTGGCGTAAATATATCTCGTATTTATCAACTTATTGTATTTAAAATAAAATTTAAAATATTTTTTACAGTTTCCGTATATGTTTATTTGAATCTTGAATATTATTATTGGTTAAAATTTAACGAGAAATATATTAATTTTTGATTATAACCGAAATAATATGCATAAGGTCAATTTATTCGGTTTAACCTATGGTTTAACCCACAAAAAAAATGAAATGTGTCTCACTATCCGCGCCTTAGTGATATTAGAAGAAATAAATGGAACAAGATGGTGATCAAATTAAAGTATGCCTGTGGTTATAATACTGCATAAGTATGTAGCTATTACTTATGTTTTATATCAACATGAAATATAAAAGCTTTTAGATTAATAAAAAAGAAACAGTGCTAAAATTAATGAATGTTTGTTTTTGGTATTAAATATGAATTTGTGTATGTTTGTTTAAAAGTATGCAGTATGTGCATGTATTTTGATTAATGCATCAGGATTGCTGCTGTTTCCGGAAGATGAAAGTGGTGAATCAAGCCAACAAGAGGAAGAAGAAAGTGAAGCTGGTGAAACTGATGAGCAAGACACTGAAGATTACACTTTAAATGATGAACAACTGGAGAGAAGAAGGTATGTTTGTATTTTTATCCTTTTATATTAAAGTTTATTTTATATATACAGAGTGTTAAGTATAAATTTGGCCAAACTTCACCATTGTGTTTTACTGATCAAAACAATGAAAAAAGTTTATATGGAAGTGTGTCTTGAAACGTTTCTTATACAAATTATAGGCTTTTGAAGCTTTTTGAACTTTTATTTCCATCGATAACAAAGATATCAAAATAATTCTTAATAAACTAAATTAAATCTTTAGTGGCCTGCATGTACAGCAATACGTGCTTCATAGCATCTAGGCATTGTTTTTCTTAGACTTTAGTATTCTCGGCGTATTTCTTATTGTTTGAATCCCTGCATTATATGTTCTCTAAATATTTGTACATTATGAATAGAGGTACTGTACACAAGGGATTGCAATCAGGAGGGCGAGTTTGGTTTGCTTTATTATTGTTTTGTTGCCAATGAAAATGTCAAGTTCCTAAAATTTAAGATATTAAGATTTATATAGGAAGTGTTTCTTGAACACCATCATATAAACTTTGTAATTAGTAGAACAAGAGTTTGGCCAGAGTTATAATTAACAGCTATATATGTTATATTATAGCAGTTATAGATTATTGCAGTTTTTAAAGTAAACAGAAATGTATTGCTCTGATATCCACCAATTTGCAATAATCAGATATTTAAATTGGCCGCTGACCAGAGCTATATTATTAGAATAGTTGTATTTTTATTTATATATCTATTCTACATATAAATATTTTAACCCTTTAGACAAATATTTCCTCACAAATTGTGAATAATTGAGCATGGCAATACAGTTATCAAATCATATCAATGAAAAATAATGTGCATTCAACCTGCTTTCATTTGTTTTTATAAAATTATAATTGCTACACTCAGACAACATAATCTTCATATAACATTCTATAACAATCAGATTTATTTATCTCTACAGCCCAGTTTACACGACCTATAATTCTGTACAAAATTAGTTATTTTGTATATATAATTATACATATAAATTTAGAGTGTATGAAAAATTTCTATTTTATACGGAGTTGCCGAATTTTATGTATAATCTACGCGTGGTGATAATCTAGATTAATTGCGGCTCTTTTCATAATACATATTTAAAATTAAAAAAAAATCCTTAATCCTTATTTCATAGATGCCAAAAATTTTTCCACGGATATTTTTTATGAATCGTACTCACTCCTTTTATACTTACCTTTTGAATTTTAATTACGGAGCGAACCCAACCCTTACAACCTATAAAATCTTTATCCCAAAATTTTAAAACAACCCAGATAACCTAAAATAGTTTGGCTAATGGAATTCATTTACGGCTTTGAAATATTTACCGCTGGTTATTAAAGCCGCTCAGCGAGATAATAAAACAATTAGGGGCTACACTAGACTAGGACGAGAATAGGTTATAGGGTTACAAGAGTCAAATTTATTTATAACTATCATAGCAATAAAAATTAAAACTAAACAAGTAAAGCATAATGTTAGTGTTCAAAGAATATTACCGTTGAATGTAAATAAATAGGAAACTACAATATCTCCGTGCACAGTAGTGCTTTGCATCGATTATACATTATATAGAATTATTTCTACAAAGTAAAGTGTATAATGTTTTGTATAAAATTATACACATAATACCTGTATTACAAGACATATAATTTTGTATACAATATTATACAACTAATTTGATGTAGAATTATACGTCTTGTAAAGTGGGCTTAACAAATTATATACAATATAATTTTGAATTTCATTATTAAAAACATGAAGAAATTTGAAAAGAAAAAACTCATACTTCTAAATTGCATGATCTATTTTTGGCTATTTTTATTTGTATTTTTAGTAATAACATTTATTTAAATATTTTTTAAGTTACTGCCCAAGCTTTTAACTGTCTTGGCTGTGTGTTCTATGTTGCATTTGTGTTCTGATTTTTTTGATTGTGTCTATGAAAGAAGCCGTTACAGCAATGCTGCTGGACATGGACCTCGGACCAATTTGGCTCCACAGAATATGCAGTGGGCTATAAGATCAAGAGAGGCATCTAGATCAACTGGTGTACGTATTGCTGGTGGATCTAACTTGGTTTTTATTGATCCAAGTTCTTTGAGAAGATCCACGACTGGCAATACGGCAGTTGCTGCTAGTTCTGAACCTGTTACAATGGCTACAACAGCAAGTTGTCTTGCTAGAGCATTTGGTGAGTTTAGTGTATATGTACAATATATTATATTTATAACAAAGTTTGACATCAGATATCGGCAAAAAGTAAAGAGACAAATAATAAAATTTAATACAATATTATGGTATACATGCTAATTGTATTTTTTTTTGAAATCTTTATTGATAAATATGAAATATTACATTACATAAAATATTTATCAGCTGACTGTTTTATTTTTGTTTACAATCTGTTTATTATCATTGTGGATAAAAGTAGAGAAACATGTTTAAAAGATTTGTTACTTTCCACCATATCGTTAAAAATTGTCATTTCCATATATAGTTGGATCTTTTAGATGTTTACATAGAGGTATCTTTACAGTTTTTCATGTTATCATCATAATGAAAAGTGAAGTTTTTCATGTTATCATCATAATGAAAAGTGAAGTTTTTATAGTTAATTCTACTGCAGACAATAATTTATAATTCATTTTTGTAGCAATTATTGTTCACTTAAAATAAATAGTTTTGTTTCTGTTTATTATACTTATAATTATACTTATAATTGTAATTTGGTAGTAAACTAGAACATGTAATATCATTTAAAAGAGAAGAAAGGGATGGTAGGGATAAATTGAACTGTAAAGAACCTCCTGTTGTGATGCGAGTTTATTATTTTTAGATATGGTTTTGTATCATTCGGCAATGATAATTTCGTAACACGGTCAGTGGGTAGAAAATTGTAGATATGTAATTTGGTAACATCGACCACCACACGACCCCTGCAATGCAACCCATGACTTATAACGACCCCCGCAGTGCATATAATCCTCCAAAATTGTTATTGCTTAAATACAAATTAAATTATAATTGAACAAATATTTTTATTAAATATAACTAACTTTACAAAATGAAGGAAAACAAATAAAAATAAAGGTATAAATTTATTTATTATGACTATAACATACTGTTTCTACAAATTTTTTCCTTGATATAATTCCCCTCATATAGTCTTGAATTTTTTTCTCCATGCTTTAGTTTCATTTTATCATTTGGGAATTAATAATACTGAGGTCCACAATCAATGCTGCGAATTTTAATATACGTTTCGACTTGTATGTCTAATATTATTTTAGTGAAAATAGATATATTTGGGTGTGCGTGATAAAAATTATCACTAAAATAACTATGAAATGATTCACATACATTTATGGTTAAATACAAAGATGAATTTTTAGATGCCCACAATTGGGGTGGAAACAATGCCTCATCATCAATGTATGTTTCCGTCAAATAATTTCTTACCAAGCTTGCTTCAAATGAAAACGGCAGCCACGTCTAATAGCATTTGGCCAAACAGAACCAATTGTTTTAATAGTTGAAAAGCTGTTATGTACCTTTTCTTATCTGGCAGTAGTATATTTTTTCACTTAAGCCGCTTAAGCTTTCCTGAGTTAATAACTGTCCCTCAGAGATCATTTTTGCCAATGTGACGAAATTACCTATGGCTCCCTACTGTGAAACGTTCACACCCTTTGACCATGTTACAAAAATGTATACGACCGTATCATTGTCCTTACAAGCAGGTTACGATACTTTTTTAAATCAAATTTTATTGGTATTCCAATGGTAAGACGTGGTTCAATTTTAAAGTGTTACTTTTAATGGTCGGTTTTTTACATTTCATGTCTATATATAATTACTACTACTATTTGTATATACAATATAAATTTTGTTTCATTTTATATTGTATGACTTTTTAACGATCTTTTGTACTGCAAATGATGTACTGAAATAATGGATTTTTATTGTTTCTAGTAAATATTGAACATAGTTAAAACAACATAAATTATATTATATAATATAGTATCCATTATTTTGATAAATCACAATCTTTTTATTTTCAAGGTTTAAGATTAATACAGAATTAGGTCATAAGATTTTATACTTTTTCAGGCATTGTAATTAGGCAAATAACTGATTTACTATCATTAATGCAAGATTTGCATCAAATACCAACCCAATTTACGCATTTAGACGTCAGCCAAGATGATATTTATAACATACAGGTACGTAGTTTTTTTTTATAAATGTATAATTGAAGATTTTGTAATAAAATAGTCCTTTGTGAGAGATATGTATCCATACCGAGACTAATTAATTGGCAGGACATTCCTAAAGAAGCAATCTAAGTGAATCTGTTCAACACATTAGTTATTCATTCGTTGGAAGTTAATATATAAGTTGCCATAAGTTATCAGATTAAATAAGCGTTATTGTTTAAGAATTTCTTTTGTATATGATTTATTAACTTAGTGTATTATGTTTATAGATATATTTAGAATTTCGATTAAAACATACATGGGATTGGCTCCTAACTGTCATGGATGCGACAGAAGCACAATTACGATTTGGAGCATCACTTACACACTCTACAGATTTGAATCAATCTGGAAATACCATTAATCCTACAGTAAATACTTCTGGAAGTAAGTTAAATACTATTTAATTTAATTGTATTTTATTTTCTTATTATTTGTTGCAAAGGTTCCCTAAGATCTGGAAGAGGTCCAGTATCTGGATCATCAGGTTCAAGTTCTACAAGAATAGTTGGGTTTACGAACAATGTTGAAAATTCCAGGTCGCGCCCTGAAAGAGACGGTATGCATGCAATTATATGTATATTTATAAATAATTTTTTTCTTACATATTTTCGAATGGTATAACTAATATATCAATATTCTGTTTTAAATTCTACAATGGTTTCCTAGGTGTTGATGCAAATGCAGCCCGAAGAGAGTTTCTTTCATATTGTCTATCATTAATGCGTGCACACAATGGTGAACATCTTGATTCATTGCCAGTGTTAGACGTTTCTGCTTTGAAGCATATTGCATATGTATTTGATGCGTTGATTTATTATATGAGATCAGGTGCAAATACTGATACATCAGAAAATGAAGGTCTTAGGGAAGGTTTACCTCTGCCTCCATGGAATGATCAAGATGAAAATGAAAATGAGGAAGGTGAAGAAGATATACCAGTTGCTATGGAAACTGAATCCTTGGATGACCAAGAAGTTTCCAACTTGGCTAGTATGTCCAGCACTATAAATAACAGTTGTTTAAATTCCGGTAAAGGGAGAAAACATTCATTCTTCCAGGTTGGTTGCTAATTTCTCTTGCATTATTCTAAAAATACTTCTGAATCTATCTGAATCCTATTAATTTATAGAGGTCTGAATCTACATTGTGTTTGGGATGTCCACCACCTGATCCTTTTGAAACACCTATGTCAGAAGCACTTCCACTTGCAGATCAACCTCATCTCTTGCAACCTAATGCTCGTAGAGAAGATTTATTTGGAATTCCAAAGCAACCCATAACATTAACTTCTAATAGTAAGTAACATCAACATTTGCTTTCTATAACAAAGTAGTGGTTAGATTAATATTCAGTTAAACCATTTTGTCAGAATAGTTTCATGACATTTTGATAAGCATTTTCCATACTTTTAAATAAAACAATAAACATTATATGTATTTAGTATTTGAACTTCTCATATAGAATGAAGGCTTCACGTCTTGAATGAATGAAAATTATTGGCTTTTTGGGTTTCGCAAACCCCTAATGAGCCTTACAAAGCGGTAACCATCAGGATGATATAAAATAACTTGTAGATTTTATTTTACTTTATTTTGTATTTAAAATCAGATATAATACAGGTCGGCTAATCTGCCTAAATAAAATGAGGAATATCATTATAAAAGAGCACACTTCAGATACATAATTGAATAGACATGATATCTATGTCTGATAACAACTTACTAAGGGATGTACTAAACTATGAAGTGAAGACACTGATACATTTGTATGGTTTTAGCTGAGTGACCATGTAGCACAAGTCGTGCCATGCAGTTGAATATGTTTGCTTAAAGATTTGTAGGTTAACCCTTAACCTATAAATAACTCTATAACCTGGGGGTTCGGCAAATACTTTCGTCCACTCATTCGTGATGATTAGATATTAGCATCTGAAACAAAGCGCTTGGAAAAACAAACAAACAATGCCTTTATTACATTCCTTTGACAGAGGAAGGTTTGGGAATTTAAACACATTGGTCTTTCTCCTGTGATGAGGTGATGCTTTGTAAGAACTTGCATTGATAAGTGATAGGTTTTAAAGGAAAATAAAATAAAAGTGAGCTAAACAAACACAAGATTGTGGCATATAAGAACTAAGATGTAAAAAAGGGGAGAAGAGTTTAAATATAGAGAAGAATTTGCTTGTTTAGTAAATCCGTTTAAATATCTGAATTGCATGTACATATTTGCATTTGAGATGTTTTGGCAGTGGAAGGGATGGTTTGTAGACTCATTTACTATGAAATAGGTAGCATCAAATTCTCGGTGTAAATACTTGGAAAGATACTCTTCTTGGCATTTTCCTCTTTTGCTTGTAGCAGCTGCTACAAACTACTAGTATATAGGCATAATGTAGCTTTAGAAGTTTTAACTTCCTAAATAAAAGTCAGCAGTGCGATCATTCAGAAACATTTCATATGGCTGTACTTATTCTTTATGTAGATCAAAAATTTGGTTGATTGATATTTCCTCCAGATAGCCAACCCATATGTCATTATCGAATGAAACAGACTGTGATGTGCTGTTATGAATTTTTACTAATAACCTCTATAATTTGTTTAATAGCATATTTTACTCTCAACAACCTCACAGCAAGATATTCTTTATGTGGCTTCATCAGTCTCATAGCTAGTTTTATTCTGAGGAATTTGATATTTGTAGTTTGCATGTCATTTTGTCTACTGCTAGTAAATAAAATATATTCTTGGTAATTTCATTTAGCCTTGCTTTATTTACTATATCCTCAACAAATCTTCTCACTCGATCAATATACTCGAGCAAATAGGTCAAGATTTAAGAAAATGCACGAGTATAAATGCATTAGGTCTAATTAACTGTAATAAAAAATTCGTAAAACTAGTCTGATGTTATAATCGAGATCCTAAACATATCCCTAATGAGCTATATACAAATTGTTACCATGATTATGAGTAATCCTGTTTAGTAGATCCAAAGATATTTGGTTTCTTATGAGATAGTGTTGTTTGGGATAATACGTTCATAATGATTAAATCTAATGATTGTTATTAAAAAAAACTTATAATTTGAATTACCATTCAAATATTAATAAAGATGAAATATACAGTTAAGGCACGTTTTCCTCCACGGTCGCCAGTCGCCGACGACTGCGACTGATTCGCCGACACATTTTCTGCCGTTGTGTGTTTTCCTCGGCTCACGACACAATATATAAAAATGTGTGTCGAAAAACTTTAATTTTATTGCTGCTAAATTATCAAGCAGAGGAGGAAAATTTACTTCTTTCTTTAATTTTGGAAAATGAAAAAAAAGGAAAAAAATATTATCCTCGTTTAAGCGGACAAAATTAGAAGGATTTCAATCAATATTAGTGAATAATCATTTAACCCACAAGGAAATAAAATTTAAAGAATATTTTCGTATCACGCACTATCAATTTAATTATATATTGGAGCTCATGCAAGATGATCTTATATGATCTTAAATTCGCTACGAATAAGTCGCTTGTCTGCTCTCAAAGCAGTCAGGCTACTGGTCGTCGAGCGAACGGCGGATGAAGTTTAGTAGCGGCGACTCACTCGTCGCTAGGAAAACGAACATATTTAAAAAGCATTGTATGTGTATTGGCGAATGAGTCGTCACGTCGTTAATGAGGCGCAGTCGTCGGCGACTGACGACCGTGGAGGAAAACGTGCCTTTAGCAAAAAACTTTAATTAGAATTTTAATTACAAGGAGAGAATTGGCATGAACAGTTGATAAGTTTTTAGGTTTTTAGCATGTTACACATATTTCACTCAGATCATATCTTTGGTCTTAAAGTTTATTATTATTATTAAATTCAAATCAAATCTACAAACTCGAATGAAATTAATGACTGTCCAATTAAAATAGGGATGCACAGACGGCGGCCCTTCCTTGATTTACTGGCGGCCCGCATCTCGTGTATTAAAACCATTGTTAAATCAATGTAATGTCAAATTAAATTCTTTTGTACGTACCTTTTGAATTTCTAAATTCTTAAATTTAATACCAAAAATAAAATGTTGTTTTATAAGAACTCATTGTTCAATAACAAACATTTTTGTACAGTGTTTGGGTTTAAATCTATGTAATACTTTTCGCCATATAGAGTACTGGTTAAGTATTATTTGTTTTAGATTCTAATTCAGGTAATCCATTAGAAACTTTACCTGAACGTTTAAGTTTGTCATCTAGAACATCTGATTTTGCAATGACGCATCCAGCTAAAGCAAATCATCCAATATCGTCATCGTTTAATGTAATGGGGCCTAATCCGTTATTATATCCACAAAATTATTATGAAGTTGAAAATAATGTCGATTCTAATCCAAGCACTTCCAAAGAAGTTCAGGTTCAAACAGATCCCGGTCCAAGTACAAGTTCTGTGGATTCGTTGCTACCTTTAAGAAAAACAAAGAAATATAAATATGATTATACTCAGAAAGATTGCAGTCCTATGGAAGTGATCTATCCACAAGACTTATCGTGCAATAAAGACTCAGTTTTTCCTAATAGTGATAGTAATTCTGAATTGCCTAAAGAAGGTGAGAATTTGTATATTTATTCCTCAGTAATTTCACCTACTTTATTAGTTGTCGTTGGTTTGGAACACGGTCAGCCATCATCAAGACCACAGATTATAGTTTCACCTAGGAAAGCTGCTTTGGAGTATTTGAAGCAGAATACCATACCAAATAGTTTACAACAATTCTCTAATGATATTACACAAGACTTTTCTGTGCAAAAAAATATGGGTACTACTTCATCTGGAATGTCAACACCATCTACTAGTTCATCGAGAAGCCCTAGTAAAAGTGTTATAGTGCGTGCTGGCTCATCATCATCAGTAAGTAACTTACTATTTTCTTGTCTTTTAAAAATATGGAAATTTTGATACACATACAATGTAATTCTATAGTATGTCGCTTAAATTTCCTATAAAAAATGCTTTGCTGATGACTACAAATTGTCAAGCTTTAAGTTGTGGACAGATACGGAGCATACATATAAGCTAAACTAATATGTGTTTGTATAAATTATAATTCAAAGTTTAAATATAAGTTTACAAATACTCTAATACAGTGTTATCCAAAATAGAAATATTTTGAAATACAGGGTCATTCACGAAAGTGGTTCGTTAGAACTTTTCCGTGTTCCAGAAATATATCGACTCTAATAACTTGGAATTATAAGCTACACCAACTGATCTCTTATTCTAAATTATTGGCGCTCTCGTATCACTTCCGGTTGTACCGGAAGTGCATACCAACTTTTCATCGTTTTTCAGATTCTACTCGCAATTCTACACCAAAACTTATAAGGGTACCCTATACTAAAATCAAGCCGTTTTGGAGTTTTTTGTTGTTTTAAATAAATTTTACCAATTGCCGTGGTATATTGAAAATTCTGTATTTCCGGAAGTACTGCACTTCAAATCTTCATTTTTGGCATTTTG
>JAFFZR010008218.1:0-11926 GCA_018397195.1 Lethrus apterus | reverse complement strand
GTAGGTACTTCAAAAAGCAATTATTTGTTATCTAGGATAATTGTAAGTCGGTCGTGGCCGCAACCCAAAGACCATACTATGTAATTGGGTTCGACCTGTTGAGGTGGCAGAACAGAAAGGGTTAAATAAAATAAAATAAAAAATATCAACATTAAATTTTCAGATCGATTTTTCTCAGAATTTTTTAGTGCAACCTTGTGATTTTTTTGCACGGTCATAAAGGGTAGAAAAATCAGTATCGGATTCCACCAAAAAAATCTATGTTTTCATTTATTTTTTTGACGTCATAACTACAAAACAAATGAAAGTCGGAAGATGAATCGCACATATTAATGTGTATTTTTGAAATCAAAAATCGACCTGTTTCAGCGTTTTTTAAAAAACCGGTTGAGTTCGTTTTTATTTTAAATATTCCTTACTTTTTGTCCTCACTGTATACATATTACATAATACATTTATTTGTAAACTTTTCTAATATCTATTTTTAGGGCTGTGTTCCTAAATTTGACAATAAAGTTTTAAATCGTTTTTATTAAAAATAAATTAATAGATTTAATAAAAATGAATCCACAATTAAAGTGTTCAGATTTTAATTACAATTCTAGAGTCTAGATATGTATTTGATAACTGTGGATTCTAACGTTTTCAGTGACTTGTAAAGCTAACATGCTTCGTAGTGCACGTATTGCTTTATACCGAAAGTTTTTCCGTTTCTAAAAATAAACACCACGTCATTGAGTGCATTATGCCGGAATAAACGAAAACTTCTAAACCCGGTGACATTTTACTGGCATAAGTCCAAATGACACTGACGATCCCTCGCTTAAGTCGCCGCACCTGAGCAACGTCGAGGTAGATCCGATACAAGACGCCGTTACTACCCGACCTACGCCATTTTAGTAAAACCACAATTTTATTTGTTATCAGCTTCCGTGTTTGACTTTCATGACCCATTCCACGCACCTCAAGCACGCTTTTAAAAATGCCACATTTTTTTCCGATTTTCATAATGATTTTAATAAACCGCACGACATATATATAGGACAAGGTCTTATACGGTTTTTTCTTTGTGACATAAACCGCAAAGTAAAACAAAACGCTTAGATATTGAGTGTAGAATTATATTCGCTTGACATTACTGATACTTATTACGTTCAGAAATCAGTTAAAGTTACAAAATGCGTTTTGCGTAAGAATTAATTGGGAATAACGTGTATCACATAATTGTATTTCCAATCCTAATCTTAATTTTTAATTGTACTCATCCACATCCTCCTAACATTTATTCATTTTCATCATGCACTTTTCCATATATTATTCATTTTAGTATATTTCTGTGTTTTCTTTGGTAATGTGTTTTTGGTAGCTAATACATATTAAATTCCTATCCTTATGTGTTAAGTATTTTTCTCTGTGAAAAGAATGTTTCCTAAAAGACCAAAGTGATTATTAATAATTTCGTGATCTGCGAATCTTTGACTAAAGCCTTCTTGTTTATTAAACATGTTTTTGAAATTTTTTGTTGTAAAACTGTTTTCTAAAAACGTAAAGAATTTTTTTTAATTGCACAAAATATGGCAATATGCCGAATTTAAAATTTAAATCTAATCACACGACAAATTAAACATCCAAATGTAAAAGCTAAAGTTAATTGTTACGTATTGATGTTTAGGTACGGTCCTTCAATCAGCGCAAGGACGAAGTCCGTAATCAAAAACCCATTACCGAATCACCCTCTCCCTTTCCAAATGCAGAGACAATGTTACCCGGAATTAATTTTCGTCTATCTCCGATACCCCATTGTTCGGCCTTATTCTCATCCTTTATCTATTTGCCGGAAATCTCTGTAACATTGAGTTATTCCAATTACCAATTATTTCAATAAGTTCTTTTATATTTGACTAGTTTTTTTTTCACGTTACGAAAGAAATCCGTACGTGTGAAAATATACTTTAACAATTTATTTCCACAAAAGAAAAATATTTCACACACTTATTCCGTCGCATCAACGACTAAAATTGGTTATCGATGAAAGAAAGCATTTTTCCGGAACGCAGGTCCGAGATAATAGAAGCGAAATGAAAATATTTTTCTTCTCTCCGCAGACTTACACGGTCATGTTTTTTCAGGGCATTTTCTCTTTCCAGGGACGAGACATTCCATTTACATTTTCTCTTTTCGTTCGGAGTGTGTGGATACATTGTCCTCAGGGGCCCACTCTACTATCACTTACTTGTTTTCGCGGCTATTCTTAAAATATATTGTTATAAGGACAATATATTTTCAAGTGTAGTCTCTGTAGACGAAGAAATCTTACAGTGATGTATCATTAGGATTATTTTTAATGTTACGATTTACTTTGTTTTACATTGTTTGATTATATTTTTAGATTTTTGTTTCAATTTATTTGAAAATCTTAAAATTATCTTTACATTATAAAATTAAAAAAAAAAAATGAAATTTCACCATTAACTCAACAAGACAAATAAAGATTAAAATATCAAATTAAATGTTTACTTAATGTAATTGTTTTCCATGCATACGTCTTTGTGCTTTAGTTTTTCTAAATATTTAATGTTTTGAATGATTTGAACGTAGTAATGGAAACTCGCGAGAGATTCCGGTAAATCGTAACTTTTGCTGTACATGTCAACTTAAAGAAAAGGGACGTTGGTCATGCTGAATTATTAAACTGAAAGATTTATAACAAGTATTAAAAATAAGAACTTTCCGTAGAAGGTTTTATGGTACTGTAAATTTTCGCTAATCCTAGATAAAAATATTTTAAGAAAGAGCTTATATTTTTATCCAACATTAAACTTTTATCTTCCACTTGAATTACACAAACTACGTTGAAAAATTCGTTTATTTTATGACTTTCTTTGCTTTTTTTACGGTTTCGTTTTATTCTCGTCTTCTCGTGATGTCATTTACACACCGTACGTATGACTACGAAGCGAAGAAAATTAAACGGACATTTCAAATTAATTGTTTTCGTATACAACAATTGTTTAAGCAACATAAACTTTTTTGCATTTTTGCATATTTTGTATACAGTGTGGTGATAAAGTTTGGAACAAAATTCATAAAAGCGTTCTATAATGTTTTTAAGAAAATCGCTCGGACAGGTGAATTTTTTTCTTGATATGCCGTCTTCTGACGTCATCATCTTTTTTTAATAACAACCGCCACTTTTTTCTTCTGTTTTTAATAGACCTTCTTGCTAGTTAAACGGTAAAAAATTGGTACCTTACATAAAAAATTTTTTGAATAAATGACACATTTACTTCAGATCGTCAGTGGTTATAATTTAGTAAAAATAATAATCGTAAACATTCTAAATTAAAGCAAATAACAGTAATTTATGTATCTAAGACGAAGAGTGAAGCTCTAAGGTGCAATGACGTCATTATCGATTTTTTTAAATGACAACTTTTATTTCTTCGTTTGCTTTTAATAGATCTCCTTGATGTTTAAATGGTGATTACCGATTTAATTCTTAACGTAAAAATTTTTCTGAAAAAAAATTATTCTTCAAAAAATTAAAATTTTTGTTTTTGAAAGCAAAAAAACAATCAACATAACGCAAATGTTCAAACAGGGGCAGTTTTTAACAAAAATTTTAATTCAAATCAACTCATCTGGGAAAAGTTTGACAGTTATCTAAATTGTAAAAAGCCAATCTAAACCTAGATAACAACGTGGACCACACTTTTTTTCGGAAAATTATTTAAAAAAGAAAAGTATCATCCGTACAAAGTGCACCTAATTCACGAGTTAAACGAAGATGATCCAGACCGCCGATTGCAATTTTGTGAAGAATTAATGTTACGCTGTGATCAAAATCCCAATTTTTTAAACAACATTTTTTCTGATGAAGCCACTTTTTGTCTCAACGGATCAGTACATCGCTATAACTGTAGATATTGGTCACGGGACAATCCTCATTGGATTCAGGAATCACATAGTCAACGTCAGGGCAAATTAAATGTATGGGTGGAAATGATAGGACGGCGTTTTTCAGGACTGCCGCCCGATATTTAAATGTTTTGCAATTTGATTTGGTGCCAGCAGTGGCAGTTCTTTTTCCTAATAATGAAGATCATCCGAATATTTGGTTTCAACAAGGGGCGCCTCCTTATTTTGGCATAGCGGTCCGTCAATACCTTGATGCTACATTCACAATAAGGTGGATAGGGCGGCTGGGACCAATTGAGTGGCCAGCGCGTTTCTCTGACCTAACGCCCGTAGATTTGTATCTATGGGGTTATTTAAAATGAAAAATTTATTTCAATAGACCCAACAACTTGGAAGATTTACAACAGAGAATCCGTGCTGAAATGCAACAAATCAGTGCAGATACTATTGAGCGCAGCATACAAAGTGTTTACAGTCGTGCTGGTCAATGTCAAATGGTCGGAGGGGGCAATTTGAACATTTGAGTTAAGTTTTGTTGATTAATTTGTTTAATTATTTTTTGTTTGTTTGATTTTTGGTTTCAATGATTTTTTCTTTTAAACAAAAATTGTAATTTTTTGAAGAAAAAATGTTATTTTTTTCAGAAAAGTTCTTACGTAAATAATAAATTCGGTAATCACCATTTAAACATCAAGGAGATCTACCAAAAGCAACAGAAAGGTTTGTCATTTAAAAAAATGACAAAGTGTTTACAGTCGTGCTGGTCAATGTCAAATGGTCGGAGGGGGCAATTTGAACATTTGAGTTAAGTTTTGTTGATTAATTTGTTTAATTATTTTTTGTTTGTTTGATTTTTGGTTTCAATAATTTTTTCTTTTAAACAAAAATTGTAATTTTTTGAAGAAAAAATTTTATTTTTTTCAGAAAAGTTACGTAAAGAATAAATTCGGTAATCACCATTTAAACATCAAGAAGATCTACCAAAAGCAAAAGAAAGGTTTGTCATTTAAAAAAATCGATAATGACGTCAATGCACTTTAAAGCTTCACTCTTCGTCTTAGATACATAAATTACTGTTATTTGCTTTAATTTAGAATGTTTATGGTTATTATTTTTACTAAATTATAACCATTGAAGATCTGAAGTAAATGTGTCGTTTATTCAACAAAATTGTTATGTAAGGTACTATTTTTTTACATCACCGTTTAAGTAGTAAGAAGGTCTATTAGAAACAGAAGAAAAAAGTGGGGGTTGTCATTTAAAAAAAAAAAACAGATGGTGACGTCATTGTGCAAAAACCAACGATGTCAATAAAAAAAAAAAAATACGTCAGAAGACGGCATTTCAAAAACAAAAATTGACCCGTCCGAGCGATTTTCTTAAAAACATTATAAAACGCTTTTATGAATTTTCTTCCAAACTTTATCACCACACTGTATATATTTTTTGCCGTTAATTATTGTTCGTGTTATATTTTTTGTTAAATTGACCAATTTTTTCAAATGAGCTATATGGAAGAATAGAAAATTACAAGAAAATTGTAGTTGATTTAAAACTATTTTGTAATCTACACTGTGTTGCTTTAGATCTGCGACATAGGGATTTTAGATGTACAATTGAATTATTGCAAATATTATCCTCCCGTGATTATTTTAGATTAATATCTTCAAGACAAAAGTTGTTCAGAATTAAAAGCTACATGTAATGCACTAGTTAGTTTTGTTAAATATGTAGAGAATCTTCTTAAAATCGATAAATAATGTACTGTAAATTAATGGATTTAATAGTGTCTGACCATGACTTTCTAGAAATAAATTATAAAACAACAGCCATCATATTACTTGTCAAAGAGGCACATATTGATTACTAAAGCTTTTCTTTTAGAATCCTCCTGAAATTTTTCATAACAGGCAACGTAAGAATATGGCCATTCACCATTTCCTGTTTCATTTCCATTCCTAAAATAGGATTCTAAAAGAAAAGCTTTGATTTGTTTGGGCAACCTTTTTGCCAAACGTCAATTTGACATTAAGAAATAAATAGTGGTTTAAGTAAAGACATGCCGATTTTTGTTCATGGCTTACTTTGACTAATCTTTTTTCTCGATTACGCTGTACATTATTGATTTTAAGAAGATTCTCTGCATATTTAACAACTAACTAGTGCATTACATGTGGCTTTTAATTCTGAACAACTTTTGTCTTGAAGATGTTGATCTAAAATAATCACGGGAGATAATATTTGCAATAATTCAATTTTACATGTAAAAATCCCTATGTCGCAGATTTAAATCAACACGGTGTATATGTATATATATGTCACATAACAAGATCTCTGTATTGGTTGGTGGAAAAAATACATCTTAATTTTTTGCGACCGGTTTCGGCTGTATACCCATCTTCAGGCTCGTATGTATAATGGTAAAGTTGTAAGTTCGGTATTGATGTTGGAGTAACTTATATTAATGTGAATATAAAGCGTGTTGAAGTTGAAAATTAACATACATATTTGATAATGTGAGCATGGTTTTCTTCAAAGTTTCCTTCTTTCCAATTTTGTTTTACATAAACATGACGGGCATTGAGAGATGTTATAGGTAAGTCAAGCAGAAAGAGTAATAGTAAATATTCAAATATCTAGTGCAAAGGAACATAGAAAGTTGCAGATTCAATCGGAAATATAAATGGAATGATTTTTAATTTTTTTCATTTTGATGGTTTAATCTTGCGTAAAGCTCGAATTCCTTATCACGAGATATGCGTCAGTTGGCGTGGCGGCTTGACCCGGACTTCGACTCCGGTTAAAGCACGTCCGGAGTTAGCGCTCCATGGAGTCTAATTAATTATGCAGCCCTCTCTATTCGGACAATGCCCATTGTGCTGAAACTGCGTCGCTTGGGGAATTAATGACGGCCCTTCTTCGACATAATGAGCAAGTAGACGCAGACTTCAAAATTAGTAACCTCACATGAAGTACATTGTTTTATTCAGCCGCGCCGCTGCAGTGCTGATTGTCCTCGATGCGAAACTCCTCAGCGAGAAAATTGCTCGTTGTTTCATTAGCGTTTACCTTTTTGTTTTGTTTCCTTTTTCCGGTTTTATTCATTATCTCGGACGCCCGTTGCAAATTGCTACCTAAATAAAAACTTTCATTTTATTACGTATTATGTTGAGAAAACCGGAAGATAGGACAAAACTTAAAATGTAAGAAGTTCACTTATAATGTATCTTTATTTTATTCATAGTGTTCATAAAAACAATTTTATTTTAATATAACTTTAAATTAATTAAAATATAGCAACAATAAAAATAATTATAATAATCATTTAATAGAATAAATTCTGTGAATGAAAAGGACTAATTTCTTTAAATAGAATTTATTTAGTGTCACACTTTTATAATTTAATACAATAAAAAAGAATAAATTTTGGAATATACATTTGTGTTTATTTTCGTTATTGTATGTTCCTAATTTTTCAAGAACCACTAACGTCAACATTTAAGTTTTGATATTTTTACCAGAAGGAATATATCTCCATGCATATCTTATGTCGTCATTCTTAATAAATGTTAGTCTTCGGTACGTATTTCTCTTGATTCCACTAACGTCAAGTCGTCTGTCTTATGGCAGAATAGTAAACCATAATTACTAATTAGGCCATTCAAATTTCTATTACGATGTGTTGGTTTGTTCTGTTTGTGGACACACATATCATTAATAACAAACGCATACATTCACAAGTATACATTGTTATAAATTTATAACATTGATTTTCGGCCTTTCAAACTAAAATTATTTCGACGTAACATCAAATTATACCAATTATTATTTTAAATAAGTGATATATTTTGTCTAATTTCGTTTTTGTTTTATTCTTGGTTTCAAAGGCAGTTAAATAAATAATAAGTTGGATGTCTCAACAGAAATAATTTATATTAAGAAGAAAATCATAAATTATATTATTAAATCGAAGGTAACTCGTCGTCAATCAAGCATTCAGGTGATGTATTCGAAGAGAAAATAACTGACGAAGGTTGAAGTTATTTTATTTATTTCGTATGCAATTTTCTCTTCTTGCATGTCATAAATAGCAATAATTAAGGATTAAAATAAATTTATTTATAACATTTATCTCCTTTTCTTCGTATGGCGTAAAGATAACGATAATGAAGTTCGTCGCCCGACTAATTTTAGATCTAGCGCGGAGTAATTTAAAATAGCTTTCCGATATATAAAACGAACAATGTCTGAATAATCCACCTAGCGAGCAATGCCAAAATGCTTGCTTGTTACATTGACATTAAATTTAAAATGGTTCGTGCCAATTATATTTTGAAACGCGCAGCGTCTTAACATCTACAGTTGTTTACTCAATTTCTATCGATGTTAAATTATATTTGTGTTTTTGTTTATTTTTTTTTTTTCTAATTGTGAGATTTTATTTTGCGTTCATTCTTCTGATTCGTTTTATTTCCAATTATTTTCTTCTAGATATCCCTATTACCTACGTCCCACGTTACGACTTACATCATTAAATTTAATATTAAAAACAATTCACTATATAAAAAAATAAAGATAAAAAAACATTTATAAATGATATGGGTTTATCTTTGGAAATTAAACTTTTAAAAAAATAGTAACTGCAAAAAATGTAGGTCCATAATAAACGTATTAGTGTTTTTGTGTGCAATTATAATTTTATATGGTTTTAATAAATAATTCTTTCAGACAATGTTTTAATTTATGGAAATGAAGCATATTTTAAATCATTTTTAAAATTTGTTTTATCTGAATTGATATTATTTAAATTACGAATTTTTTATTGAATTATTTTCTTATAAATTGTGTAGAGATAATAACTCATATTTTTTGCCACGTTATTTTTGGTAATTATTGTTATTTAAAAATTATCAAAAAATTTCTTCATGCCTTGATCAACAAGGCTATTAATAACACTTTTTTTCTTTTCTTTTTTTTTTTAATGATTATCTGAATAATAATGAAATATTGTAATTTCTTTCTTTAACACTCCAATTTGCGTTTATTTGAGTGTTAATGTGTTTAATTTTGTACAAAAAAAAACCCATTGGGATAATACAATTTAGAAAAATTTTATATGTAGATTTTTTAAAATTTTACATCTTACAGCCACAGTCTCCTCCCTTTTTGATTTGTTTAATTTGCTTGTTTGTATATTTAAAAAATGTATAGGTATATGGGTTCGATTGAATTTTAAAATATTCGAAAAACAATACCATATTTTACTACATGTGCCTATAAGTAAAGGGAACAAAACTTTATGCCCCTCTTTCACTTACCAACAAAGACAACTTTAAAACCACTGCTTCATTATATACGAGTTAGATACTTGCCACGTTATTTCTAGTAATTTCTGTTTTCCCCATTTGTCATTTTAGAGTAAGCTTACTGAATCTTAAAATTGCAGCAGCTCCAAACTAACGAAATATGTTAATGAAGAACACAATTACCCATCTGAGAGAATAAACTGCCACTTCTTTACATATAACAGTCTACTCGCAGACGAAATACGAGCTGAATATACAGTTCATAACTTACATTACTGAATGTTGTTCCCTCGCCCATATCACACAGATTAACTAACATAAATTTCAGGGCCTCCTGGCAAAGATGGCACAGTCGTATTTAAAGAGAACACGTGATTAAGATTATATGTGAAAAATGTGCTGGATTATTCGAGTTAAACATCTCTAAATAAAATTGTTTTTATGGCCGCATCATCACCCTAGTTAATAACTAATCACTAGTTTAATCCTTTTTTATTTCAATTTATGGTAAATGCGTTATGTATTTCTAAACATAAACCAGGTTAAAATAATAAATGTTTTTTAAATGAACAACGACTTCTAAATAATGAATCGACGCCATGTTTTATATATTATTGTTGCTTTAATCATATGAAAATAATAATCATAAATGTGGTTTATAATTTTTATAAAAATCATTGAAATTTTTAAAAATTGTTAAAAAAAATTGTGTCACGATGAATTTATTTGACTCAATTCTTACATAAAAAAATATAATAAAAATAAAACCGTAAAACTTTTAATTATTTAAACTGCTATTTAATTCATGAACATGCGTTATGTATTTCTAAACATAAACCAGGTTATAATAATAAATGATTTTTAAATGAACAACGACTTCTAAATAGGTTGAGTATTTAAAAATCACTTTATTATTAAATAAATTATAAATCAAGTGTAATTAATAAAATGTAATAAATAAATATGTTTAATAATTAACATTACGAGGGTTCAGGTAAGGGGATTAGATCGTCTCCTATTTTCAGTATTAATAATAATAATAAATAATAATTTCTTATAAAGAATGATGTTTTTTTAAACATCCGTACATAAAATTGTTTTTATTAACCTTATTGTGAAACACATCAGTAGACCTTCCGCACTCTAATGATGATCACGTTTTATTCGAATAAATTTAAAATTTGAATTATAAACTTCTGTTATAGTTTCGTGTCTCATTAAAGTTGGTGTTACTTGCTTTTCAAGAATAAACAAGTTTTATTATCGCCCTTTTATCAAATACTTTACGAAAGTGTTTACAATCCAATCTCACTTGTATCATCATAAACAGATAGAAACTTTATGAAGCAGTGACGTGTGATTACAAAAATCTAAATTTTAGATCTAGATTTTAGACAATTTATGAAAGCGTTCGGGTTGAGTTCGGTACGCTCCGTAATCGAAAATTATAATAAACGATAATATTTATTGAACTTTTTACTTCAAAAATTCATTTATCTTTCATGCATTTTAATATTTTCTTTTCTTTTCAGGTAAGGGAACTTTCATCGTACAAATAGTGTCCCTATAAGTAAGTAATCGTCAAACATGGCCGAATTTAATAAATCGAAATATTGCTTTAATTTTCATCGGTTAATTAAAACGGGGATACCAATCAACGTACAAAAACTGAATGTTTTTACTGCATAAATAATTTAATCAAAAAATGCGTATATGGCATATATTATATTACGCTTGAATAAAACGCTTTTAATTTATTTATTTTTTGTTGCTGCATGTCTATGTTATGGATAAAGGCCTTTATCCGCTTTACTATTTATTTTAATAACATAATAAACAATAATATTTTATTAAATAATCATAGTATTCATTATTATGGCCTAGTCATTGATGAAATACGTACAAGTTTCAATTTATGCGTAATTCGATTTTTTTATTGCAAATGATATATTTTATGTTGGAACATGTTTGAGTTAAAAACTGATACGTCATCGATGCGCAGAAACGAATTTTCGTACTTTTCGTCTTTAGTTGGCAACATTGGTACATTTTATCCATGCAGTGGCGTATGATATTTTTCGTAATTAAAAATTGCTTTTATTTAAATTTTATTTTAGTTTTATAGTTTGAAGTTTATGTTTAGACAGTAATTAGTTTCTTGGCTTTAATAGTGTACTTATATAAAAGTATTACTTGATAAGTAAATAATTCTAACCTAACTACGTCAATGAACTTTCTCCCACTATTCGCGCTGATCAATTGATGACGTATCACAGTTCTTAACTTAAACAGGCTCTACATGGGAACATGAACTAAAAACTGAATCGAAGCCATGTTTTCATACAGTAAGGACAAAAAATAAGGAATATTTAAAATAAAAACGAACTCGATTTTTGATTTCAAAAATACACATTAATATGTGAATTAATATGTTGAAGTGCCTTCCGTTTTTATCATAAAACCTTTGTAGCGTATTGAATAATCAAGATACCATGATAATAATAGTAATAATAATGTTCATCTCGATTTTTCTCAGAATTTTTTTATGCAACCTTATGATTTTTTTGCACGGTCGTAAAGGGTAGAAAAATCACTATCGGATTCCACTAAAAAAATGTATGTTGTCATTTAAATTGTTTGTGATGACGTCATAACTACAAAACAAATGAAAGTCGGCAGGTGAATCGCACGTATTAATGTGT
>JAFFZR010008217.1:1559-12265 GCA_018397195.1 Lethrus apterus | reverse complement strand
CTTAAAGTTGATAGTTTTCGAAATATTTGCAATTTTATAAAAAAACTCACATATGCAACCTTCACTTGAAGTCGACAGATTTTAATTAAATTTAATAGCTTCAAAACGAATTTCGGTAAAATTGATCTTCATACTGGATCCTGTCTTAAACCGCCTTCGAAGGTTTTTTATCTTATACAGGATGTCTACAGCTGAGGTGCCAATTCACGATTATTCAATCCACTTTAATTTCAGATTTTTAAATGGAACAGCCTGTATATTTTGTGACTGTATGATAGCTCATTCAATTTTCTTTAAAAATTAATAAGCATGTCCTATACCTATGTTTTGTAATTTCTAAGATATTAGCGTTTTTCGATAAATAATGCTTTTTTATGAGAAAAATTATTGTAGTTAGCCCTAAATGTAAAAATAGTGGTAATTAAATAATGTTTGCTAATAAAAAATTAGTTAAGCATAGAACGACAAAATTTTTTTAATAGATCTCAATAAATAACACCAAAAAATAAATGAGAAGAAAATACAAAAGGTTAAAGATTATTTTCAATGTAACCTCCATTTTTGATGATGCACTGCCTAATTCTTCTTTCAAAAGAACTGTTTACTTTTAGAAGAGTGTCATTATCGATGTTTCGCATAACATCTGTGATGTAGTTGGCGGTATTTGGTATACCTTATCCTTTATATAACCCCATAAAAAGTAATCCAGTTTATTTAAGTCTGGGGACCTGGAAGGCCAATTTACTGGTCCTCCTCTTCCAATCCATTTGTTTGGAAATCGCATATTAAGGTGATTTCTTACTATAGCACTGTAAACCGGCGCTCCATCATGTTGCAAATACATTTTCCTTACAGTATTTAGCGGCAAATCGTCCATGAATTCTTCTAAATCACTTTGTAGAAATTCTAAGTAGATTTCGCCATTAACGTTTCTGTTAAAGAAATAAGGTCCAAGTATCTTATTCCCTACAATACCTGCCCAGACATTTAATGACCATCTATGTTGGGTGTCTATCGGGATTAAAAAGTGCGGCTGCTGCGTTTCATAATAATGAAAGTTGTACCTATTGACATATCCATTTTTGTGAAATGTAGCTTCGTCAGAAAAAAGCACATAATTAAAGAAATTTTCTCCTTCCATAATTTTATTGTTTGCCCATTCACAAAACTGCAAGCGATTATATTTGTCATCTACGTCCAATTCTTGCACTAACTGGACAAATAAACCGGACAAATAAATTTCATCCGTACCATGGATGAAATTTATTTGTCCGAATAAGTCTGTTAGCTGCAGACTTAGTGATACCTAATCGCTGTTCTATTTGACGGCAAGATATGTTAGGATTTTCTACGAGGCTTTGAACAACTAAAAGTTCATTTTCATCACTCGTTCCTGTTCTTCGCCTTTCCCTTTTATTGTATTTAATACAGCCTGTCGCATTAAATCTATCCCGTATTTTTCTAAAAACGCGTTCATCAGGGTTACGCGCGTTAGGATATTTTTGAGCATACAACCTTGCAGCTAGTAAACAATTTTTATCGCTTTCACCTAAAGCGTATACCATATTCACCATTTCTTCCTTTGTTTATTTCATTTTAGAAATTGAATCACAATCTTCCAGTTCTGTTGTGTATTTATGACAGCTCTTTACTAAGAAGTGTCATTGAACAGTAATTATTTTGTTTATGGCTTTTATGATCAGCCTACAACATTATTTTTGTCATAAAAAAGCATTATTTAACGAGAAACGTTAATATCATAGAAATTACAAAACATAGGTATAGGGCATGCTTAATAATTATTAAAGAACAATGAATGAGCTATGATACAGTCACAAAATATACAGCGTGTTCCATATAAAAATCTGAAATTAAAGTGGATTGAATTATCGTGAATTGGCACCTCAGCTGTAGACACGCTGTATAAGATAAAATACCTCGAAGGCGGTTTAAGACAGCTTATAGTATGAAGATCAATTTTACCGAAATTCGTCTTGAAGCTATTAAGTTTAATTAAAATCTGTCGACTTCAAGTGAAGGTTGCATATGTGATTTTTTTTTATAAAATTGCAAATATTTCGAAAACTATTAACTTTAAGTATAGGAAGTATTGAACAAACTTACATAAAATTTTACGTTCTACACGAATATTAAATAATATATAGGGTGTTTGATTTAAAATAACAAAGTAAGATACCGTATCGTTAAAACAGAACATTTTGTAGAGTTGAGAATAATTTTGACACATTCTACATATGAATCTGAATAAATTTTGTTTTATGAACTTCCTTCGTAACCTAACCATTAATGAGACGCGGTGCTTCATCCGCGTCTAACGTGGGACAGCCTGTATAAAAATATGCCGATTATTATTTTACTAAAAATACTGGTATGCTGATTCTGGAAAATAATGGCTGTGGGAAAAATGTACTTCCATATTGTAAATAGCTTTGTTAGTATAAAAAATTTCATTTTCGAATTCTTTAAAATAACGATGATATCAAATTTTATGTATGCGGTAAATCGATTATATGCGCTTCACAAACAATATACTGATCGTTCATAATCCAAAATCGCAAACCTTATCCCGACTCGATGCGCATCTTGATTCTGATATTTGCCAAATCGAGCAATGTGCACATTCACAAACTCGACTGTCGATAATTAAATAATAAATCGCGCGCACATTTCAGATTTTACTCATCAACATGCAAATTACGAACGTTTAAAATTGCAAACGGCCCAACGCGTTGCATACATTAAAATCCCACTACGTATATACACAAGAGTGACAATTATTCACAAACACGTGTGATTAACGCTTATAACAAACTGTCACGAATGACAGAACGTAGAACGATTGAATATTAAATTTTAAATGGGAAAAAGTCAATATTGGCGTGTTATCCGTCCGCAATGAATAAATTCCACTTTGCTAGGAAATACACGACCTTTTTTAAACAGGAATTTTTTGATTTTGATTGTTAAATAAAACAATATTCTGTAAGCGTTTTACACAAATTCTTATAATACTGACAGTGAAAGTTAGAGTTTTGTAAATGAGCTTAAAATTATTAATACATAATAAAATAAATTAGCGCCGTGGGATCAATTATAAGCAAACCCCGTCGAACGAGGCACGGATGTGAAATCCGGATGTAAATTTATCCAAGTCTGCAAAATATCTACATGTTTTCAAATGTACATTTTCCATATCAAAGAGCTTTAATGATCGCTTTAAAACTTTACGATGTTCAACAAACTGTTTTCGAAACAAGAGAAGCGGTCCAAAAGGTGTAATATTGACCGGTTTTATCTGTTATGTCGACATCAGCGAGGCTTACGTTTAATATTTTAATCGCCGTCACGTCGGATTATCCAATTGCGAAAGGTTAATTATTGTTATACGACTTTTGCAACGTTCTCGCAAATTTTGCTTGGAAGGCCCTTTACTGTTTTTTTTTAAACTTGCTATGATAAGGCTAGGTTATATAAAAAACGAATAAATTGCATTCTTGAAAGGGCACAATTCGAACGTATCTAATGTTTTTGAGATAAGGAATTCAAAGAAATTTTTAACATATTGCGGTGTTACTTTTATTCACCCATATACAGCGTGGTGATAAAGTTTGGAACAAAATTCATAAAAGCGTTCTATAATGTTCTTAAGAAAATCGCTCGGACAGGTCAATTTTTGTTTTTGAAATGCCGTCTTCTGTCGTTAATTTTTTTGGAATGACGTCATTTGTTTTTGCACAATGACGTCATCATAATTTTTTTTAAACGACAACCCCCACTTTTTTCTTCTGTTTTTAATAGACCTTCTTACTACTTAAACGGTGATTTAAAAAAATTGGTACCTTACATAACAATTTTTTTGAATAAATGACACATTTAAATTTTTTCTTTTAAACAATAATTTTAATTTTTTGAAGAAAAAATGTTATTTTTTTCAGAAATGTTCTTATGTAAAGAATTAATTCGGTAATTACCACTTAAACATCAAGAAGGTCTATCAAAAGCAAAAGAAAAATAAAAAATAAGGTGTCATTTAAAAAAATCGGTAATGACGTCAATGCACCTTAAAGCTTCACTCTTCGTCTTAGATACATAAATTACTGTTATTTGCTTTAATTTAGAATCTTTACGATTGTTATTTTTACTAAATTACAACCACTGACGATCTGAAGTAAATGTGTCATTTATTCAAAAAAATTGTTATGTAAGGTACCAATTTTTTTATATCATCATTTAAGTAGTAAGAAGGTCTATTAAAAACCGAAGAAAAAAGTGGGGGTTGTCATTTAAAAAATTATGATGACGTCATTGTGCAAAAAATTAACGTCAGAAGACGGCATTTTAAAAACAAAAATTGACCTGTTCGAGCGATTTTCTTAAAAACATTATAAAACACTTTTATGAATTTTGTTCCAAACTTTATCACCACACTGTATAAATCTACGTTAGCAAAATTCATAACGAACGCATAAATATACAGAGAGGAGATTATTTTGTAATTACTTACATCGAGATTCATCGCACGTATCACGTTTATTATGCTTGACAATTTTGTCCAAACAGATTGTTCTACGTTGTTACATAATTTGTCACGCTAGGAATTTAAAAGTAGGTTTTGGCTATTGGTTGCTAGGATTTTTGAAAAAAGTAACACGAGGTGTCAAGTGCTATATTGAATTTGAAAGTATTATACAATAACCCGCAAGTGGAGATTATTTCAATAAGAAGCATCAACACACGGAGTAAATTGGAGAATTATTGTGATTACGGTGCAATTCGCATCGGCAGTATGCCGTGGAACCAATATAATTGGGAGAAGAAAATACCTCCGACCGCCATTATGTGTTCGTGAATTGAGTTTGATAAGTTTATACCATCAAACAAGGATCAGTCCCAGCATCCAAGATAGACCCAGGCCTGAAAAGTCATTATTGCGGGGAACATACGACCAGCCTATTGGTGTTGACCGTAGCAGCAGGCGCCAAACGAGGGAAAAGTTCGAGATAAGTAACCCTTGCTATTTCCCATATTGTGAATGGATAGTAGCTGTAATACCACCGACATAATTATATGTAAAGAAAATTTGTAGTGTCAGATTTTGCATGGCATTCTAGAAACTTCGTGCGTCATTTGAATTATATGAATATCATCGTAGAGAGACTCCTCTATTAATCTGATCTTCTTGCGATTTATGTTTAACATTTGGGAGAGATTTTGACAAGTCAAATACTTATATCAATTTGACTATCGACGAAGACGATTTTAGTGTCTATTTCAATTCATACTACTTTGATAATTATGTTTAATATTTGGGAGAGATTTTGACAACTCAATACTTAGATAAATTTGATTACTGTACAGTTACACTTCATGTTATGTCAATTTATTTTAATTGTTGAACACATAATCACCTGATCTACTGTAAAATTTTAAGGCATATTAACGTTTGTTTGGCCGTTAGTTATTCAAGCCTAGTTTTGGCTGTGCTATTACATTGTATTTATATTGAGTAAAATTACCCATAAGTAGGGGAAAGTATTTGGGTAAGATGTGAGCGTATAATATGGTATACTATATTAAACGATATTGATGAATTGTCAATTGAACCATTGTTGGGTGTCCACGGGTAGAATCGACTGTATTGTGTGTGAGCGATTAATTTGATTTGTTTTCCTTGTAACTTTGACTCCTCCCAGGAACCCGTGATTAAACATACTTAACCTGGTACGAGTTTTATTTCTTGTATTAGCGACCCTTATGACCTAAAGCCAACTGATGAACAAACACTAAGACCTGGTTTCCTGCTTTACTCTTATTCTGCCAACTTCAAAGCAGGTGGCGCCTTATTAGATCGACTGTACCCCGACCGTCTTCACTCAGCTAGTCGGACCACTGTTGGTAGGATACAGGTAGGCTTAGGTAAAAGAAAAAGAGAGAACGTCGCAACGTGTCATTGCTATTACAATAAAATGAAGGATTACTTGTTATAAATAAAAATCTGCGTATTCTATACATATACATGGTTAGTCATTTAGGTGTCCGGCTTCGATAGCTCTCTTATTTGAAAAAGAGGTTTATAGACAAAAGTTTTTATCTTTTAGAGCTTTACATTCTAAAATTATACTCTGAGATTAACGAATTGGCAATTGTTTCTTACAAAATTTCCATAACACACTAGTATGGCAGTTTTAATTTTTAATTGAAGGAATAATTTATTGAGAAATGTTGAAAAACTCACTAATTATGGATTTTATACAAAGGAACCCTCAACATCAATAAAAGGTAATACAATAAGGAACACAATCAGATGATAAAATACAGGATGTTCTACTTGAAAATAATGAATTATGATGATATGAAAATGAGTACATTTGATTCGTTTTAATGAACACCCTGTACAATTTAATTTAAAACTTTTAATGCCATTTTAAAACTCGAAAAAAGCTTTAGTAGGCCCTTCTAAATTCAAGGGTGCAACAGTCATTTGTGAGTGAAAAATAATAACTTGACAAGGCGGCCGAAAGATTAAGAAAATTTAATATGGCCGTATAGGGCAATACAAATGCATATGAAACGTCGACAAAAATATACCTCTATTTAAAAAATGCTACATAGCGTTAACGGAACAGCCTGTATAGGTGACACTTTTAGAGTGTAAAGCTCTAAAGGCTAAAAAACTTTTGTCTAAAAATGTATGCTCTATTTCAAATGATAAGAAAGATATCGAAGTCAGACACCTAAATGACTGATGGGATTAAAGTATGGAATATTTTAAAAAAATCGAACTTAATCGGTTTTTTTAAAACGCTGAAACAGGTCGATTTTAGATCTTAAAAATACACATTAATACGTGCGATTCGCCTTCCGACTTTCATTTGTTTTGTAGTTATGACGTCATCACAAAAAAATTTAAATGACGACATACATTTTTTTAGTGGAATCCGATAGTGATTTCTCTACCCTTTATGACCGTACAAAAAAAATCATAAGGTTGCACTAAAAAAATTCGGAGAAAAATCGATCTAAAAATTTAATTTTGATATCCTAGATAACAAATAATTCAGACCATGAACGGTACCTTTCGTTTTTATCTTAAAACCTTTGTAGCGTATTGAATAATCAAGATAACATGATAATAATAGTAATAATAATGTTCAGCTCGATTTATCTCTTATTTTTTTCATGCAACCTTATGATTTTTTTGCACGGTCATAAAGGGTAGAAAAATCACTATCGGATTTCACTAAAAAAAATGTATGTCGTCATTTAAAGTTTTTTGTGATGACGTCATAACTACAAAACAAATGAAAGTCGGAAGGTGAATCGCACATATTAATGTGTATTTTTAAAAAATAAAATCGACCTGTTTCAGCGTTTTTTAAAACATTGGCTGAGTTCGTTTTTTTTTTAAATATTCCTTACTTTAATCCCACACTGTATATATCATTACTCGCACTACTAATTGGTTTAATTAAAAAAATCAAAACATTCGCCTATAGTACACTTCGTTAACATAATTATACAAGTACTCGACAATAAAAACAAGATATGTTGACCTAATTAAATTTTAAATCACATTTGCAGAGCGAATTTTAAAAAAATGCAATTAAAACTTCCAAGCACTTGTCGCTGAAAATTTCAAAATATTTTTCAATATTTTTCGTTCTAAAACCACTGAACGTGAATAATGGTTTAAATGTTATAAAATAAATGACGACGAAACCAGTACGGTGTACATTACAAGATTCTGCATTGTGGAAAGCTGAGGATGAGGTTTGGGGGGTTTTCAGGGGTGAATTGCGGCAAGCCGGCGCGCCCTCTGTTGTGTTATGGACGGCGCGTTATACCCATGCATAACGCAAGGATCAGAGTTATGCCTCACTAAGTTGCTAGTATTTGTCTGTGAACATTGCTAAGACCAGGTTAAATCCACATTCAAGAAAGACGTTATGAATAAATTGCGTTGTATGAATGTAATTCAAAAAGTTTTTGTGAATTGAGAAGATGAAATTAAAGAATTCAGTGTTTGAAATAATAATTTGAAACTAATTTTATTTTATTAGTTAATTGTTTTGGCCTACTTAATACACAGCTAAATTAGTCAGCTATAATTTTAACTTCTATTTGATTAGATTGACTTTTTTTTTCTGAAACAATTGAACGTCATAAATTTGATTGGTAAAGTCAACCCAAAGTTGTGAATTTAACCTAAAATTGCAAACCTAGCGTCGAAGTTTTTGATTTTATACATTTTCAGCAATGAAAACATTTTTATTTCAATTTATGTTTATTTTTAGGTTATTTTTTTATATTTTTTCTGTTTAACATATTTTACATTTATTTTATTTTCATTTTAAAATCTTCAATTTTCAGATCAAAATACAAACAAGTTTTTGCCATTAAAACTTAAAACAATTGATCATAACAATAAACAAACAAACCCAATGGTTTTTAGTTTCTAATTGATTAAGTCATAATTAATAATGTCGTCGGAATAATAAACACATAAATTAACTATTTAGTGTGTATAACGCAAGCTAAATTTTATTCTAGCACTGGAGGGTAAATTGGCACAAAGGATTCGCCGTTGTTGTAAATGAATTTATTTAAAGTGGACTTCATTCACGTCCACAATTTGTAACGAATTCCATCAACTATTAAAATAAACAAATAAAACACTTAAAATTTAACGTTTCCTTTTACGGCATAAACAAACAGTTAAGTTTCAATATTTGCTTAAAATTCGATTAAATAGAAAATTTTTCAGGTTAAGTCTTTTAATGTTACGTGGCATGTTGTGTCGGGTGGCACGCATTGTTGTATTTTAATGAATTTCTTTTGCTTGTTATTGGTGTGTATGTTTTATTGTGTGTAGACATTTACATTGCTAATCATTAGTTATTTATGTTTTTAAATAATAAAATACGATTTTTAAAGATATGTAAATTTTTCGATTATTTCCCCATAATGTATAAATGGCGTTGCATGAAAATTATTAATTTCTATTTGATGATGAAAAATTATTCATTATTTCTTTATTACAATCACAATTGAATTTTTTCCTGTCAGGAGTGACATTACGAGAAACTAATATTGGAGTGCGAAAAGATCCTTAGTTTAATCCTGGGTTTTTTCATAAGAGAGGGCAGGGCGTTACATTGGATTCGAGGCCAAGACCCAAGAAAAAAGAAAGATAACGACAAATTTTGATTTAAATTTCAAATAGTTTGTACGGCAACCCATTCAAGATTCAAAAGAATGAGTCTAGAATGCTTTCTTATTTGTATTATGGCCTCATTTTGTCCACGAGGAGTGATTGGTTATCGATTAAAATAACTGCATGCAAATACGTGGATTTAAATTGCTGCAAATTGGTTTTGATTCAGAAATTTGGAAAAATAAAGTGGGAAAGAACAAATAATATTTTTCCTCTTTTTAACATCAAAGTTTAGTTATTTAGAAAATAACTATGTCAGAAACTATTTCCTCTTTTGTTTTAGAACGGAGGTTTTTCGGTTAAAAAATACCTAAATTAATTTTTAATGTTTGGATTAAAATGTAACCATTGACTGGTTGATGAAAAATTTGAGAAAATAAAAGCCCAGAAGAAACTACGAGGTAAATAACATTTGAAAAAGAACAATTCCTTTATATTACTTTGAAATTGCATCCAGATACGTATTTGATTGGCATTATTCAATAAAACTTCTTCTCTGTGACTCGTGCAATATTAATTTGAAACGTACAGGTCACGTAAAATCGACTCTGTTGGTAGTTACGTTGCGACAGATAGAACGTGAAGGAAGGCGGTTTCGCGTGAGCGAGGGAATGTTGTCAAAAGCAGACGGCGAGTCGTAAGGGTTGAGCGGGTCAACTCTCCTTGATGCCGGTCGCCCTTTGACACGAAAACGGCCGGCAGATTGAGCCGTCGGCCTTAAAAGATGAAACGTTACATAAATTTCGAAGGTTTTCGTGTTTTCAGCGTGAATTTTTACTCACTTATTTGCTTCGCTCGCCGACTTTGATGCCGACCATGAATAAAATGTTTCAGGTAAGATTGAAAAGAAATTGAAAAAATTGAATGTTTGAAATTTTATGTTTACATAGAAATTTTAAACAATAATGTTTTCACACGATGTTCATTTTAGTTAAGGAACGGTAAGCTTTTTAGTTTGTGTTCAAATTTTGTAACTATAAAAGATAGTTAATTAATTAACATATTGTTCTACTGGGAAATTAAAACAAAAATTATTTCTTAATATTCACTATGTTGTAGTTTCCTTTAATAACGTTCATTTACATACAAATTAAAATCCAATTCACGAATCTATCGGTAGATGGCGCTGTTATGGCATTCACTTTTTGACAGAAAATAAATATAAAAAATAACATACAAAAAATCAATGAAAAAACACGTCATTATTGTTATTAATCCGGTTGTAGCCCCTGTGTTGTAACAAAAATTGGGAATTACACTTTCAATGTTATTAGACAAAAATTAAATGCATAAATGATGAGGATTTCTCACCTCTATCAATAATTTGAGGTATACAGCTCCGAATAAAATTTATATCTGGGGTTTTCACCTCCGATGAAACTAATTTGATCCGGGACTTACGCCTCAGTTTAAAATTAATGAATTAGAGTTTAATGATAGGAATTTCACCTCTATCATTAAAGAAAGTTCG
>JAFFZR010008216.1:0-12157 GCA_018397195.1 Lethrus apterus | reverse complement strand
ACAGTTCAACAAACAACAAAGTGTTCTGCGTTTTGCGCAAGTCAGACAAAATTTAACCATCTCTCGACATGGGTGAATCAGGCGCACCCTAGGTGCGCTCCTAAAGTAGTTTATGAACGCTTACTGTGACGTCAACAGAGAATAAAATTTCCTTTATGAACGGCACAATAGCGGCACAGCATAACTCTCGTCCGCCGGTGTGTAATTTATGAACGCACTCCAGGTTTGTAAGTTTTTTTTAATAGGTACCTTTTTAAAACAGGTACCTACCGTCAGTAAACTATTCGCCGTTTCCAAATCAACTACTTTAGGTAGCGTAGTTTTGCCCTTGCAAATTTGGACAAATTTCTACCATTTTCTACCAATTTCTACCCGGTTTAAAACGGGAACAAACGATAATGCGCGAAAAAACGCTTTATGTATCCTGTTTTACCATAAGCAGCCATTTGTCACGCCAGTGAAACAGAGACCCCGTGTTTTCGCGCCCATGCGAAACTTATTCGCTGTGAGTTGATCAGCTTGATTTTTCGGAATATTTTTAGTTTCAAAGCCCCCTTTATCCATTGTGTGTTTCCAAAAAGTTAAGAAACACCGTGGCAATTTGCTTTTTTCAACATTCTTTTGTTTAATTTTAACAAAAACTTTGAATCTACCATTGCTGATCTGGAATATGTTGCATATGGGCCCAGTGCCTACTGGACACTTACGTTTGCGACTTTTGTCCATAGTTCACGTGATTCTGTTAATGATTTGGCTATATTTTCGTTTTCGAAGTAAAAAATAAAGTTTATTTTTGTATTTCAGACAATAATATCTTGCATAGAGGCACATTTTTTTGAAAATCTTGGAGGGCCCATATTTCAAGCTTTCTGCACTGATCGCTCAAAGTGGCAAGACTTTGCATTAATTTTTGTAAAAATCAAGGTTTATTGATAATGTATTAGCGGTCTTATAATTGCTCTAAATCTAAGTGTCGGTCTGTTATTCCGAAAAAACAAAAAGGGTCCATATTTGGACCAGTTCCTCTACTTTTTGCTTCTTTCTTAAGGATTACATACTGATATAAAATTTTTGTTGAAGGCATGGGCAAAGAGGTTGAAAATCTCATCATGGAAAATAACGAACTCCTAGCAACGAAGTGAGTAAATTGTGTGCTCGAAGCTTGTCATTATTTATAAAATTTTTCAGGAATGCTTTGAACGTCGTCAAGGACGATTTAATCGTAAAAGTCGACGAACTAACAGGCGAGTTGGAGATGTTGCGTGAGGAAATGTTGTCGTTGAATCATTCGCGTAACAAACTACGCGATCGTATCGGCGACTTGGAGGAAGAATTAAAGAAGGCGAAAGAATTGAGCGAAGCCAAAGCGGAAGCAGATGACGAAGCTGACGTTCCTCTCGCTCAGCGCAAACGATTCACTCGAGTCGAAATGGCTCGTGTGCTCATGGAACGCAATCAGTACAAGGTATTAATGATAAGCATCATAATAAAAAAGAATGTAAATTTAAATAAAATCCTAATATTCAGACATGAACAATCCAAGATGGATGTTGCTTTGATCAAAATGTAGTGATCGAAAAAAAAAATTAATCAAAGTAAGCCATGAAAAAAAAATCGGCATGGCTTTACTTGAAGCACTATTTATTTCTTAATGTCAAATTGACGTTTGTCAAAAATGTTGTCCAAACAAATCAAAGCTTTTCTTTCAGAATTCTTCATAACAGGCAACGTATTGCCATTACTATTTCCTGTTTCGTTTCCATTTTTAAAATAGGATTCTAAAAGAAAAGCTTTGATTTGTTTGGACAACATTTTTGTTAAACGTCAATTTAACATTAAGAAATAAATAGTGGTTTAAGTAACGACATGCCGATTTTTGTTCATGGCTTACTTTGATTTTTTTTTTGTCAATCACCCGATAATTTAAAATTTCTAGGAACGTTTTATGGAATTGCAAGAAGCGGTCCGTTGGACCGAGTTGATTCGTGCTTCGAAAAGCGATTCAGGTTTCGACAAGAGGAACAAACAGAGCATATGGAAATTCTTCAGTAATTTGTTTACGAGTTCGGACCGACCGCCGAGACACATGTTGTCTCATCAGTTGCGATATCAAGCTTCGAGAAGTCACGTGACTCCGGGCGTTAGGGCTTTACCACGTACCGGAATGAATTTTTTAGACACGGAAGTGGGTACGGAATTATAATAATTTTAATTTATTATCTACTGTCAATTGTCTGTGATATAGTCTGTAGTATTTGTTCATAAATTGTTTTTTTCACATGTGTTTTGATGTTGACTGCTTTTTATTTAATTAGATTGCACAGTTATGCACATTATGTACAAATTTGTAGATTTTTAATGTTGTCGAGTTAAAATGCCAAAAAGGATATATTTTACTAGTCGACAAAGTTTTATATTTGACAGTTAAATAATTACGTATAAATCTGTGATAATTTACAGCACAAATTTTTCGAAAATGTCATTACATTGAAATAAGTGATAGTTTTATATATCTTTTTAGATCTGGTGGAAAAACTGAAAGTGTTTATTTAGGAAAGACAGAGTAAGTTACTGTTTAAAAATTGACTAACGTACGCCGGATACCTTAAAACTTGTGATTTTTGTAATAACAAAATAATGTTAAATGTTCAATTTTTTGTGTGTTTTTACTAACAATGGTGATCAATTTTTAACGATAATATAATTTTGCTTAATTTGCTCAATTGAGTCTCAAAGCATCTCAAACGTAGGATTTAAGTTACGAAAGTTAAGAATTTTTTTTTATACGGATTGTTTGTTATTTTATTCGATTTTAATCGAAGCTTGTTAAATCTAGTCTTTGTTGAAGGGGGCGCATTCTGTACCTACACGTTACCAAATTAATTACGTTTATGTAGATTTTAATTTTGTTACCGATTTTATTATCGTAAATACATTTTGAAGTTGTCGTTCGTGTTTTATTTTCGTTCTTGTAAAAATTTATTTTGTTGTAAAGTGCATGCAGAAGGCGCATGTGTCGGTGTACGTTATTTTAGTTTATCCAGAAATTGACAGTAGACGTTAGTAAGTAGTATGCGTTTTTCAGTTTATTCGTTTATGCACGTGTTTGATTGTGCGCTTTTTTCAGGCCCGAACAGCGAGAGACTGGCTTCTAAGAAGGCCCTTGAAAGGAAAGGACAATATCTCCAAGTTAGGGCCCACGTTATGAAAGAGGACGGTCGACTGCAGGCGTACGGATGGAGTTTGCCCGGTAAAAATGTTAATGAAAAAACCTCACAGAAACTCGGTAGCGGGGGGGTACCGGTTCCGGTTCCGGTTTACTGTCGCCCACTTGCGGAAACGTCGCCCGGTATGAAAATTTGGTGTGCGGCCGGTGTTAATTTAATGGGTGGATACACAAAAGATGGTGGATTAAAGGTAATTCAATGTAAATTTAAACGCAGATAAATTCGAATTTTTTTTCTAAATAGATTTTTTTTAAGAATTTCACCCGAATCTCTTATAACGAAGATAAGCTAACTAACTGGAATGTGTTTTGCAGTTAGTGCTATTTTTAAATGTGTTAAAAAAAACAAAAATCGCGTTTTTGCAACAAAATAATTTACTTTGGCTTGTTTTAAACATTTAATGAATAAGAAAAATGATATGAAGTAGTTTTTCAATAACGTGTATTTCCCTAATTTATATTTGTAGGTTGGTGGTAGTGTTTTTTATTATGATGAGCCTAGCCCCCAAATCACCACACAATTATCGGAAATTGATGCTTTAAACAAAGAAATTGTTGTATCTAAGGAGGCATCTTTGCTCGAGACCAAATTATCTTCATTAGTTTGGATATGCACTTCGACCCATGCCGCGAGTATAGTAACTGTGATAGACGCCCATAATCCAGCGGAAATACTCAACAGTTTCGGTGTATGTGCCAATCATTTGTTGTGCATAGCCAGCGTACCGGGTGCCAGTCCAAGTGATTACAAAGACGATAACAACTTTGTGAACTGTAACGAAGTTAATACAGACAATTCCAACGATAAAGGTAGTGATCTTCGTAATGGTAACGAAGAAGGTGTAATGGCTAATGACTTGTTGGAAAATAAAGATGCGCAACAGGAATTTACGGTAGTTAAAATTTGTATCTCTTTTTAAAAAAAAAAATTTTTAATGTCTATTTCAGCTGGGAAAAGTAACGTTTGTGGAGAGAAACGAAACGGTTGTGAATAAAAAGACTAAATTGGTGGAACAAGAGCAAAATGACACCAATGAAACAAATGACACGCCCACATCTAGTCTGAATGGTGACTTGAGCGATCCTCTCAGTGAGGATAACAAAACTCAGAATCACGAGGTAATGTCTAGCGTTTTAGCTACGATGTGGTTGGGTGCGCAAAGTGGAATGCTTTACGTTCATTCATCCGTGGCAAACTGGAATCAGTGCCTACATTCGGTTAAACTCCAAGATGCCATCTTAGACATAGTGTAAATATTTAAACTTGAATAGATTAAAAAAAGAAATTGGAAAATATATTGCAGGCATATAAACGGACGAGTCGTAGTGGCTTTAGCAAACGGTATGGTGGCCGTCTTTAAAAGGAATTCCGAAGGTGAATGGGATTTATCTCGTTATCACTTGGTGCAATTAGGTTTGCCCAAAATCTCCGTTAGGTGTTTAGCGGTAGTCGGTGAAAAAGTCTGGTGCGGTTACAAAAACAACATACACGTTTTAGATCCGAAAGGGCTTACAATCGATCATACCTTGGAGGCACATCCGAGACCGGAAAGTCCGGTTTGTTGATTCGCACAATTTTGTGACCGTGGCATAAACTTGTGACTTTTAGGTGAAACTGTTAGCTTGGTCAGGAGATGGAGTTTGGGTGTCAATTCGATTGGATTCAACTTTAAGATTGTACAATGCGTACACCTACGAACATTTACAAGATGTCGACATCGAGCCGTACGTCAGTAAAATGTTAGGTGGGTGTTTAAAAATGTTTCACGGCCGGAATACAATTTTATTTTAAGGTACTGGAAAGTTGGGTTTTTCATTTGTGCGTATTACGGCTTTGCTGATATCGTCCAATCGTTTATGGATAGGTACGGATAACGGTGTAATTATTTCGGTACCGTTAAGCGAGTACGCAAACAATAACGGAACTTTGGTACATCGTGCCGGTAGCGTTCCAGGTTGCGGTGTAAGAATCGCTTCAAATACAGGTGGTTACATCCCGTATTGTAGTATGGCACATGCTCAACTTAGTTTCCATGGACATAGAGATGCTGTTAAATACTTCGTTGCTGTCCCCGGTACCGGAGGTTGTTACTTTTCTGTAGTTGGTATTATTTCTATCAACAACATTTTTTGTAGGGATGAGTGCTGCATCTACACCATCGGAAGCACACTCTGCAGCTGTTACACCTATCGGTGAACCACCCAAACCTCCCGCAGCTATGTTGGTAATGTCTGGTGGTGAAGGATACATCGACTTCAGAATCGGTATTATTAAATTATTGATGTATGCATGTTTAACAATTTTATGTTGTGTGAGCTTCGCATGTGGGATTTACTGGGAATATCTACGCACCGAAATAAAATTTGGTTTTGGTACACTTATAATAAATGTAAATAGCAAACTAACCCATTTGTCTTGTGCTAAATTTCTCATTAACTTTATACGGTCAAAATTACAGAAGATGATGAGCCTAGAGATGGAGCTTCTCACCTTATAATTTGGCAGCTTATGTACGATATTCCTGGAAATCCTTTTGGGTAGGTCTCATCTCATGTTGCAGTTGTATTTTTTTTGAGTTTCAAAATTGTTTGAAATTTACTTCGAATGAAACGTAAACGTTCTGTAATTTAGGTGACGGTGACATGGAAGATAGTATGATAGATAAGTCGGGTGATCTGCAAACAGCTCAGGGTGAACCAAAAGGTGAAAAAAGTCATCTTATTGTGTGGCAAGTGACTCAAGGTTAAATCTTCCCAAAGCTTTAATTTACATATTGGATTGCATGTGTATGATAGTAAACAATTAGGTGTAGTTCATATAAACAAGGCACTGTAACAAGTGTAATGTTTACACATATTGCAGTTACAACGCCTTGCCTATAGAAATATTTCATAAGTTTAATTTTAAATTGACCAGTGCAAATTATACACAATTTTAATACTGTATGTGCTTGTGTATTATTTATTATAATTTTAAAATTATAGCTGATATTATGTACATTTTTTCCCTTTATATTTATTACACGTTGTATAATATGTATATGCTTCTCGAGTAATTTTATAAAATTTTATTCTCCGCCAAGGAGGTAGTGTTTTGTTCTGTAATTTTAATGGTGCTTTTAATGGTTTTTATAACTTAGATAAAATCCACAAATGTAGACACAAATACTTGAATTTTATTACGTTTGAATTTTACGAAGGCTGTGAAGTTCGATTTTCATCAATACAATTTATATGTATAGTTTTTATTTTATTTCAAGCATATATAAAAATTTACATAACAAAATACTGTCCCATATGATTAATTTTTGAAAAATGTAACAAGTTTTAAATGTATTTGAACGTTGAGGTTTGTAAGGTAACGACGAAATAAAAATGAATCTATAAATCATTTGATTTCATTTCCAGATATAACTTGAATCTTGAATACTCCTTATGTGCGACTTAAACATATGTATAACGATAAATTAATGTTCCTTGGATGCCATGTGTCTTATTAAATTATTTATGAATTTGTCGATCTTTCGGACGTCTTGAGCTATTTCCGTTTTGAATTGAAGACACTGAAATTGAGAATTTGAAATTTGAATTTTCCACATTATCATACTGACCACAACGTCATCAGTCATCTTCAAAACTAAAGCGTTTTTCGAATGGACGTATTTCATCGTATATCTGACTTTCGACGGTTCTTGAAGATATAATTTTTCGGCAGCTTTTTCGAATTCCTCCCACGATTTTAAATAAGTCATGTTGAATAAATTGTTGACATGTCAAAAGAAACCAGCTGCCATCTTGACAGTGCAGTGCATCCAACGGAAAAAAAGTAAATCGAATTCAAATTGTAAAAAACAATCGTTATTAATTATATGTGTTTGGCGTCGACTATGTAAATGGTTGCTATGACCATAAATAAACAGTTAGACAAAATTTTATAAGTTGGTGAAAAGTTCGATATTTAAACTATTTTTTATCGTGATTATTAGTTCTTATTCCTTTATCTTCATTCGTTTTATCGTTAATACTTTAACGAGACGCTAAAGTGGTGACTAACCCGACGTGTCCGCGAAAATTTCAAGAAGCAACATCATCCAGGTACTAAGAATTGCCCGGAGGAAACTCAACCGTTGTCGAGCGGGTGGCTATAAAAGTTCCAACATTTGGTCTGAAGATCCGGCATTATGGTTCATTCAACTAGAGGGCTAATTTGAAATTAACCATGTTGTAGCGGACAACACAAAATATTATCATGTTATCTGCAACCTCGATCAGAAACATATGCCCGAGGTAAAAGATATTCTTCGCAACCCGACAGAGAGCGGCAAGTACGAGAAGTTGAAAGCAGAACTAATACGCCTGTTATCGTCGTCGCATGAGCAAAAAACAAGAAGACTCCTTGAATATGAGAAAATGGGAGACCGTACACCGTCTCAATTTTTGCGACACCTTCGCAAGTTGGAATTACACACCGTTCCAGACGACTTGATCAGAACCATGTGGTCCAGTCAGCTACCTAACGAGATGCAAGCCATCCTTACAACACAAGCCGGAAAACCTTTAGACAACGCTGCCACGTTAGCTGATAAAATCCACGAAACGCTTCGTACATCGATCACGACAATTGCAACAATTAGCAACAACGACGACATTTCTTTGCTAACAAAGAAAATAGAAGCACTCACCGACCAGGTAGCAGCACTCCAACGCGCTAACAGCTCCACCACCGCACCAAGGGCTCAACAACAGCGCTACAGGTCACGTAGCCATGAAGGAACGTCTTCTGCGTATGCGCGGACCTTTAAAACCAAGTCAAGTGGAGTTATACGCAGTAAACGGTACACGTTTCTCCATTTACAGATTGGTGACATTTAAACTGAACTTACGTGGTGGAACTTCTTTTACGTCGCGAATTCACGTGGCGTTTTGTTGTCGCAGAAATTGATTATGCCATCCTCGGTGCAGATTTCCTTCTTCAATACCACCTGCTAGTGGACGTACGAAATCGCCTAGTAGACTAATCTACGCTACTACGAGTGTACGGGATACTGAGAGACGTGGACAAGGCTAACCTGGACAGCTACGTCGAAGATTTGTATACCCGATTCGCCTCTTTTACCAAGCCACCCGGTATCAACCGCATCGTGAAACACGCCAGTACACATTACATAAAGACAACAACTGGCCCTCCAATGAAGTGCCGTCCCAGACGCCACGCGCTGAACAAATACTTGTCTGCAAAGCGTGAGTTTGACAACATTTTTCGAGGTGGCATCGTATGGCCTTCAAAGAGCAATTGGGCTTCGCCATTGCATCTAGTGCCGAAGAAAGATGGTGACGTCATTGTGGAGACTACCGCAACATCAACGCCCGCACTATTTCCGACCGGTATCCTGCGCCCCATATCGAGGATTTTTCTTACCTTACCCGGGAAGAAAATGTTTTTCACGATCGATGTGGTAAAAGCGTACCACCAGATTCCGGTAAACGGAGAAGACGTTCCAAAGACGGCCATCATTACACCCTTTGAACTCTTCGAGTACTCTTATATGTCACTTGGAATGCGGCGCAAACTTTCCAACGATTCATAGATGAAGTCACAAGAGGCTTAGACTTCTGCTTCACTTACATCGATGACATCTTGGTCGCATCTGAATCCAAAGAACAACATACTAAACATCTGGAGGAATTATTTCAACGGTTTGAAGAGTTTGGTGTAGTCATCAACCCATCAAAATGTGTATTCGAGAAGAGCCAAGTTATATTCCTTGGGTATCACATTTCCGAATCTGCCATCTGCCAAAAAGGTCAACGCCATTATTGAAAATGCTACTTTCCTCGCCCATCCGTCACCAACAGCACCCTTGTCCCTGATGGTAGATGCTTCAGACATCGCAATCTGGGGAGTGCTACAACAATGGGTTAACGAAGCATGCCAACTACTAAGTTTTTTCACACAAAAACTTACAAACACACAGAAAAAGTACAGTACTTACTCGGCGGTGAAGAGATTTCGGCACTCCGTAGAAGGACGCCCCTTTACTCTTTTCACCGACCATAAACCACTAACTTTCGGTTTCCTCCAGAAGCCTGAGAAAGCTTCCCCACGACAATTCCGATACCTGTATTATATTGGCCAGTTTACAACAAACATACAACGCGTTTCTAGCAAAGGTAATACTCCAGTAGATGCCATGTCACGAGTAGAGACAATAAACTCTACCTCATTCAACATCTTTAATTATGCCGAGATGTCTAAAGCCCAGAAAGAAGAAAGCTTGTCCACAATGGTACCTCCAAAAACAGGCCTAGTTTTGAATACAGGTTACTTTCCGGAACATAGCACAGAACTCCTGTGTAACATCTCCACTGGCTCAATTCGGCCAGTCCTTCCAACAGGCTACCAAAAGAAAGCTTTCAACGCTAGCACAACTTGGCTCATCCGGGAATTGAAGCTACGACCAAATTAGTTAAGCGGACGTTCGTATGACCAGCAATAGACAAAGATTGTCGATCCAAAATTAGTCAACACAAGCTCACCAAAGAGCAACAACACTGTCTACGGTGTATTGTAAAACATATTTCATTAGAATTGTTTGGGGTCATACAATGGCTTACTATGGTTCATGTACAGGCTTTCCATAGGAGGGTACACCCATGCATATGTGTGAATTTATTAAATTCAGTACATACATTGAGCACGTAAATGTTGGAACATATTCGATAAAATCTTCATTGGGCAAGTAAGAAAAAAATGCTCATGCAGGTCAATTTTCTTTTTTAAATGTCCTTTTTTTGGTATACGTATATTTTGAATTGCGTCATCTATGTTCGAGTTATGACGTCATCACTTGTTTTTTTTTTTTTTTTTTAATTGCAACGCCCTCTTTTGATAGTACCGTTTAAAAGAGTACATTTTTCTGCGTATATACGCCAATTTTTATGGTTACATAAGAATATTTTCGAGAAATTTATTATTCATGTTTAATAACCCTTTGTTGCATTATTTTCGTTCCGACACTGATTGTAACTCTTTTTTTGCATATGTACTTCACTAAAATCACGTTGCGGAACATACAAGGTGCATATGCAAAAATAGAAGCTACGCGAAAATTGAAATTTTCAATTGATTTAAATTTTGTATGTTTAGGCATCACAAGCTCTTGAATAGTTCTTTAAAGACCTGGAAAAATACAAAGTTTGAAAATTCAACCGCAAAATTAACCGGACATTAGTTTTTTGTATGGCGAATTCCATACAATAGATCAGTTGTAATTTTGTAATTTTTTTTGTAACAAATGTTGATGATTACAGGTACTTAGTCGAATTTCGGCTTCTCTTGTTTTTATTAAATTTAACAATATTTTTATTAAGATTTTCTCTGTTGATTTTGAAAATGACGTTTTTTATACCTAAAAACGCAAAGTTATAAACTAGTAATCCGTGCAATGCAATGCATTTAAAGCGAAAATTGAAATTTTCAGTTGATTTTCTCGTTTCCGTGTTTCCACGCGAATTCTGTCTTGAATTACATTACGTCATTATATCCTTGTGTTTAACAATTACATTTTATTATTTATTAATAACTAATAACATAATTTAATAAATTTTAATTTTCAAATTGTCCGATTAATGAATTATGACACAACAAAACTTAACACTACCTTATTCTATAAAAATATTAAATATTCGTTTTAGTAAGTTTCATTTCTTATCATTCCTTGTTTAATTAAAATACTTAATCAATCAATAACATTACAATCACTCCTGCCAAACCCACCGGATCCCCCACCGAAGCTTCCACGACTATCAAATCCACCATCTCGGCTGAACTTAGACTGAGATCCATCGGCCATGCTACATAGTGGGCAATTTCATTTTGTCCGACTCCTCTTCTCAATACATTGTTTACAGAACGAATGGGAACAATTCAGTGTGTCTGCGTTGACGAACAGTTCCCCGCATATCGAGCATTCAAATTCGGGCTTTAGTATTTCGGCGTCCAATGCAATTATGAAAATATATGAAATTGATGTAAATTTTGACAAATAGTTTAATAAATATTAAACAAAAGTATGTAAATATTTAAAGTGAGTGTCATGGATACTATAGCCTACTTCATTTATATATCGCACATCCAGGGGTAGAACTCCTTTTCTATACGACTTGTACTCTGCGTATTATCAGTATTATCTGTGGTGACTGTGGTCACAGTATATATCCTACCAGTTGTGCCAGTAGCCAGTAGATCACTTCTGTCGGAACCTTTGATCTTTTAGAGGCAAAGTTGTATCTCGCGCAGGAAACTGCGCAGTGGCGCATGGTGGACAATGTAGAAACAGGCCGTTTTTTCGGGTTGTCTTCTTGACTCCGTTCTTTAATCACACGTTTCCGTTTTTCTTTGATTTTGCTGGAAGCCGTTTCTAAAATCTAACAAACGAGTCAACGAACGTACAATTAAAACGATAACTCGCTTTCTCTATAAAATTATCCAGCACGATTGTTGGTGATACAGTTTCAATATCCGCCCGACACAGCGGTGTCAAAAATCAAATAACATTTACACGTGAAAAGTTTATTGTGAACATAATGATGTTACATCTATAAAAAATTAATTGTTCACAATTTTCGTCTGCTCCATATATTTCGGTTTGTCTTCTTCGTTTCCTCTTTGTAGATATTTTCCTCGTAAATTTCTTTTTCTGTTTATTTCTTCCATACATTTTTCTTATGGTTAGGTTTTTTCGTATATACATATACAGGGTGAGTTTTTTTAGATGTTTAGCATGGGGATCTCGGAAACTAGCGGAGATAGAGAGACAATTAAATGGGGAAAGAATTGCAGTTTTACGAGCTCAATTTAATGAGGTTTTTGTTTCTTGGAAAAAATGCATGGCTAACTAGATATCTCGGAAAAATAATTTTTGTGTTATT
>JAFFZR010008214.1:0-12237 GCA_018397195.1 Lethrus apterus | reverse complement strand
TTTTGGAAAGATGTCGTATGAGCCGGACACGGAAATAAATAAATAAACTACAAAACAAATGAAAGTCGGAAGATGAATCGCACATATTAATGTGTATTTTTGAAATCAAAAATCGACCTGTTTCAGCGTTTTTTAAAAAACCGGTTGAGTTCGTTTTTATTTTAAATATTCCTTACTTTTGTCCTCACTGTATATATTTTCTACATATTGACCCATTTTCCCAGTTTTCTGTTTCTCCCATTTATCCACTTTTTAATGTTGGTTAGTTATAAAATTGATTGCTGATTTTCAGTTGAGATTTTGCGTCAGCTCTACGACTACCCCGTTCTTCACCTTTGTACTCCTTGTCATTGATTAAAAAAAAAAAAAAGAATTATCTATATACCGTAATTCATTTTGCCACATTTTGTTATTTTTCTTATTCCTTTGATATAATAATTTAACACAACATACTCTATGGCTATATTCATTAGCCCATACTGCACAATTTGAAATGTAATTTATTTACATTTTTATTATATGGCAGGAAATTTTTGAAATCAATAAATATCATTTAAAAGATTATCGTGAAAGATACAAGATAAAAAATTATTTTAGTTTTAGATTCAAAATGATTTATTATTAATTAGAAGAATGTCTTTATTGTAATGCATCGAATTAATACAAAATTATTACATTACAACGAATTAAAAATTATTCATATTAACTAATATCTCCATAGCCTTTTTGAAACCTCAGAGATTCGTGAACAACCTAATCAAAAATATCTTAATAATCATTTTGCAAATATTGTACATAATTTGAAAAGAACAGTTTCTGAATGATTACCATTATTTCCAAATAATAACACGGAAAGTTGGTGCCAAAATCTTTGATATTATTATTGCACTTTTCTCAAAGGCCCATAATCGGTAATTTTTGGAATACTTAATATATCTACCAAAAAAGTGTGTTATTTAAAAAAACATATAAAAATTGTGTAATTGTCTTTGATTTGATTTTGAATTATATTTATTTAAAAAGTGTTCGCATAAAAACGAAATTACAAATCAAACATTAGTACATTATCTTGTACGTATTTATCTTCCAACACACATAATTAATGCTTGTTTAATACGTGTTTATTTATGTGTCGTATATTTACAAAAGCAAATAGTTGCTACTGTTTATTGTTCTACACTCTAGAACAACTGAAACATGCTGAATCACTAACCGCAATGTAAACGTAGAAAATCAAATAAAATGAAGTTTTACGCTTCTAACGATAAATACCTGTAATAATAGGAGTGTTTAAAATGTATTTTTATGACATTTACTTCAACATTTCCATAAAGATTAGCATTAATCTACAAACGGTTAAAAAATAAACAGTTAAAGTCTAACAGTTTTCTGAAAGTGAATAACGACTGTGCCATGAACATCCGCTAAAATAATTTTTTTAATTTATTTCTTTAATTTGTGATTTAAGTTTGAAACAAAATTCACTTGAAAATGTATACAATAAAAATTAATAATTTATGAAACACATATACAAGCTATTCAATCATTTCAATTTTTCACTTGTATGTTATTGTATTTTGGGTTGTATAATCTAATTTGTGTTTTGGGTTGTATAATCTAATTTTATAAAATTTTTTTATAGATGAAAGAACTCGCCTTCAACGCAGTCAACCCGCACCTCTTCACTGTTGCTACACTTACCGGTCATGCCTATATGGCTGTAGGATCTGGGTATTCCATAGGTAATTTCAGAAATAAATTACGATAAACGGTCAGAATGGCTTTTTCAATAAAGAACCGATTTAAATTAATTGATATTACGGACAAAGTTTATTACAAATTAAAATATTTTTTGTTTTATCCCTTAACAAATGTTTTTTTTTTTTAGGAAACTAGGAAATTCTTTGAAAACTTTATTTATTAAACATTCGTAACAGTAATGCACATGTTAACACATTTAACACTTAAAAATCACTGAAAAAATGACTTACGATTTGCAATTTGTCAAATAATTCCCTTTCAGTTCTGTGTTTCTTAAGATTTTACTTATTTTAATTTTGAAAATTTTAGTGAACAGAAAAATAATGAGTTGTTTTTCCTTCTTTAAATCGAACTAATTAAATAGATAAATAATTTAGTTGCGAAAATGAATATAGCCCTAAGTTATCTCTTATTTATTATTGAAATTTTCAAAACACCTTCAAAATTTAGAGATTAGTTAGTAAGGATTTCATTTGAAAATGCCATTGCAAATTTTCCATTCTACTTAGTCATAGTTATAGCAAGATAAAAGACATTTTAAAATTCTTCATAGGAAAAATAATCTAATATTTGTCAAATTCTACGACCGTAACCCATACTCAAAAATATTACAGTTGGTATGCTTTTTATTAACAAAATTAACATGCATGTGTTTTCTTCTAAAAGTTTATTTCTTAAAAATATAAATACATCGTCTCATTTTAAAAATAAACAATTAAATATCTGGCTAAATGTTTGTATTATTGACGTTCTGGTTGAAAGATTGAGCAAATATCTCTATAAATAAAAATTCCCTCATTTGATTTTTTCAACATACACACATCTGTTGTATAATTTTATGCACATTTTCTTCTCAGATATCTCAATTTATTATTCTGATCAAAACCAAAACAAGGGCTATTTTCATATAAAAAATTGTATTTTATTTAATGTTTGAAAAGAGAAAAAATCTCTAGTAACTAAATTTCATAAATAACACCATGGAGTTATAATCTTCCCCTACGCCCTCCTGATAAACCTGTATAAATATAAAAAAGAATTGGAAGTAATTTTTGTTGGGAATTTATTTTTGAAATCATTATAATCGTGATATGTGATTTTTTCCAAAATTAATCTATACGAGCATTTTTCCTAAAATAATACGACTTTCTACTGCAAATTAGAATAACTTACTTCATGATCATAACAGGATGTTTGTTTCTACGAACTTATTCGACCTAAATATTTGTGCATATTATACATCAAAGTATACATCTTTCCAATGCATATTTTGTATGTGCTACAAAGATATAATGAGTGATTAATAATTTGCATAATGCCCATAACTTTTTAAATATCCTGTCAATTAAAAATCACAATAAACCGGAAGAAATAATAAAACAAAAGCATTTAAATTAATACAAGGAAAATAATGATAAATGCCTGAATGCTCTGGCAACTATTAAAAATCAAAATTACAATCAAAATTTAATGTATACTATGTATATTGTATTAGATGAATTGGCAATATGCAACTTATCGGCTTATGCATTCAATATTTATTTAAATTTAAATCCATTTTATATGTACACCTACAAGTTAGTAACATGTCATGTAACTGTATATAACGCACAACTTCCATCATCAAAATTATTGTTCGATTCCGCTATGTGGCCCCATTTTATCTGCCAATACATTCCTTCACCGGTTGTTTGTTGCTATGCATTAAGTTTTTCTACGAATTCAAAAATTTAAATTAAATGTTTTAAGGAGTTTTCAACAAAAATATGTTAATGTACATAGATTTAATATACATGATCAATAATAATAAAATAGTTAGACATGTACTGCCTTATATAATGATAATTATCAGTTTAACAACAAAATGATATAATAAAAAAATGTTCGATTAATGATTGGATTGCATACAAATTTAGAAAAGTATTTAGTATAGTCTTTCTTTTTCTACAGGTTATCCAAATTGTTGTTTTTTTTTTTTTTTTTAATTCTAAATTTAAACATTAAGAGATAAATTACCTTTTTTGAAAGATTAAAAATACAATATGGGTACAGTTGGTCGCTGCACCCATATATTTATTTTTTTTGTTTTAAAATTAAATTATTATGGAATATTTTTAAAACATAAAAATTTGACATAAATAAATTAATGAACGATGCAAGTTACTAATTTTTATATTTGATTAACTGACGAACAAGTTTTCCTCATTTTCAATGAAAATACGTGCTGCAATTGCGTATGTATTACAGCGCGCTTCACAAAAATGATTGACCTGAGCATTGTTTACACAACCTCATGCAAGTCATCTCGGAATAAATAAAAATTACATATGTGTATTCACTTACGTGTTTCTGTCTAAGATACCACTTCTAATAATGATATGGAGTGTTCTCATGAATGAATATATAATTAATAGCCTGAAACGGTTTTACTATTATGTGTAGTAAATTTATTATTATCTAGAATGAAGGTGATTTATTGTAATGTATTAATAGAATCGGAAATTCTTTCTAGTATTACAACATAAGCATGTGAATTATCTAACACACAATAAGGAAATTGGTGAAACATGCTCATAATTTAAGAAAAAATGTAAAATAAATCCATATAATTTATTTCCAGTGTTGTTATTCAAAAATATATATATTAAATTATACTTCGTGCAATAGCAATGGATAATGGACCAGCTCGGAAAGAAGGAACAAGTTTAAAACTGCAAAAGGCAGGCGAAATCATAGGAGATCCATTTGAAGTTTCTACTATGAGAAGAGAGGACCTCGCCTTCCATCGTGGAAAAGCAAGGGGTGATGATGTGCATCAAAGCAACAATTTGCCTTCTTCAAGAACACCTAGAGGACACCAAGGTAATTTATTGTTTAATTTAAACACAGATACATAATTGTAACATGTTTAGGTATTTAGAGATTTATCGACCATTTTTTTGAACGTTTTTTAAATTTCATGCAAACTCCTTTACATAAAACACGTAAAAATGTGTATTTGTTACTTCCTGTTTGAATTTTTAATTTTATTAATTATTAAATGCAATTAAAATCAAAAAATAGCAATGATTTAAAAAATACTTTTGACTTTCAATTTAAAACTTTGGTACAATATATTTTATATAATAATCTATTCATTCTGTTCCCATTGCACTTGTTTGTGTTTCCTTAACAATAAGGTCAAGCCATGAACTTCACTGCGATTCATTATCAAGTGTACTACGTACGATTAACACAAACGTGACCTGCTTGCTAAATTACAGTTAAACTAATACGATGTGTATTTTCGTTTGTTCGTTTTAGTCATTATTGACCAATTTTTAAATTTTAGCACCTGCAGCATTTTTACTACTTGCATCTGGGTTAGACAAGCACGGATCAGGAGATGAGAAACCGCTGAAGTATAGTCACCTTGATATAGCAGGATCTGCTGGTGATTTTCCCAATCCCGCTACAGGAGCGCCGGTCCTTGCGTTAGCAAATGCCTTTTTACTGACTCGTTGAGGATGTAAATGCTTTATATGATCGGTCAATTTTATTATTACCTTTGTATCATGATTTATAAATACTTTGTACTGGAATATGTATTACAGCTTATTAATTGGAAATAAATGACATTTATTTTCTGTGGTTTTGTGTTTTACAAGGATATGCACAACATTCAATCTTAGATGTTGTATTTACTTCCCATTGAAACTAAAATGGATCACATTAGATTACGTCATTTTCATAATATTTAAATATCATTTGCATTAAGGGGTAATTTATCATTCTGCTACCATTAATTTATTTTATTGATTTTAACACCTCCACAGTTTTTGAATAGTTCGCTTAAAGTAACATTGATTATAAACGATTACGCTTCTAAAACCACACTATTATTACTTTATGAAGGTTATGATTAATATTTTATATTCATTTCTGTACGTAGCAGTCTGTTTGTGCCATAAATTGTGGCATCACTTATAAAAATCAGGAGGATCAAGAATTACAAGAAATTACAATTAAAAAAATTTTGTTTAGGAGGAAAATGGGCCTTCAAATTTAATTCAAATTGAAATGAAAGTTTTTTTTAAATAAAATATAATAAATGTTATGAATTTTTAATCCTATAGGCGAACTGTAAATGCATGAAGTAAAAAGTCTTCATAGATTTTGTACAAAGTTACGCAAAACATACGAAAATTATATTTTAAACTTTACTTAAGGAAAAGCTGTAATGTTCTGACGCAGAAATTAAAGCCATCATTATCAGTTCGGCAAGATAAATCCTTAAAAAAAGGAACTGTGTCTTAAACATAACGAAAATCTTCGATAATATTTCGCAAAAATGCCTAAAAATTAAACAAAAAAATCCTTTAAACTTTCTTGTAAAACAATGCACATGGAGATATACTATAATTTATTCTAAAATTATCTATTTGAAATACAAATTGTAATTTTTGTATAAACACACATGGAGAAACTAGTTTAGTTATAAAACGTGTATTTATAGTTGCCAATAAAAGTTTCATATATTATTAATTTTATGTGTTTTTATAAACAATATTTTTCTAGTTTTTAAAAATAACAAACTAAAAATAGGCTTTAAGATTCAAATTCGATACGATTCTCAAGTAACGTAAGTCATGGTTGAAGAAGACAATTTTATCCAACATAAAAGACTACGTACTTTAAAACTTATCGCAGTTATCTATTCTAAATCTAATTACGTAATATAGATAAGGAGATACTTTATTAAGTGTAATGATGTGAATCAAGTGAACAATTGGAAGCGATCTACAACAAATTCAACCATACTAACATTATGTCAGAAGTGCTTCCGCCTTTTGATTTCATTTAAGAATCAGATCTAAAAGCGGCTATAAGGAGAAGTATATTCCAATTTTCTTCTTGTTAAGTCGATTAATAACTAACAAAAATATGTTTGTAATATAATTACAAATATTCTCCTTATCGATTATACAGAGTGTAATTTGGCGCACTAGAGTAGCTTGCATTAAAATTAAAAAAATTAAAGTGGACAAAATTTTTTTGAAAAATGTTTCATATTATATATCTAATTTACACATTAGAATCTTTGCCATATTTTTTCTTTTGAGATAAAAGCGTCAACTTTTTTCTTATATATTGTTATATACAGTCTGTTCACAATCTACAATAGCTAACTATTTTATTTAAAGAGATACAAACTTGGTTAAATGGACAAAGTTTAAATACCTTGCAATGCGCATTCCACGCAATAAATTATAAAACAAAAGAACATCGCGTTGCTAAGATACAAGCATAACGATTAATTTTTTAAATTGAACACTGATTTTTGTTATTTTATTTTGTAACTCCTTAACTATCGATTCTAGAGAAAAATTATCTCATAATTAATTATAGCAGGTGACCAGAACAACTTAAAAAAATAAAAATATACAGGATGTTCAGTTTAAAAAATTAATCTTTATGCTTGTATCTTAGCAACGCGATGTTCTTTTGTTTTATAATTTATTGCGCGAAATGCGCATTGCAAGGTACTTAAACTTTGCCCATTTAACCAAGTTTCTATCTCTTTAAATAAAAAAGTTAGCTATTGTAGAATAATTCGTGAACACCCAGAATGCAAGAAATTATTGTTCCTTAACTAGCGATCCTAGAGAAAAATTGTTTTATAATTAATTACTGCAGACAACAAGATCAACTTAAAAATATAAAAATATACAGGGTGTTTAATGTAAACAATTAATCGTTATACCAGTATCTTAGCAACGCTATGTTCTTTTGTTTTATAATTTATAGCGCGAAATGCACATTGCAAGTTACTTAAACTTTGTCCATTTAACCATGTTTGTATCTCTTTAAATAAAAAAGTTAGCTGTTGTAGAATGTTCCCGTGAACAGACTGTGTATATTGTTCTATTACAGTACTACAGATAGCATTTTATGCCCTTTTTAACAATCTACAATAGTCTAAGAAAACACTCATTAATAAATATCCAAAAAAATAAAAATGTTATTTTCCAAGTCAATGTTGAAAATAATATTTACAAAAATTCATTTTTTTAATTAATTTTTAATTAAATTTATATTTTTGAAATAAGTAATTATTTATTTTTGAAATAAGTAATTATCTATTTCAAAAAATTAAATCTCATTTTTTAATTCGAGTTGTAAAAAATAAATAAATCGAATGTAGACTATGACTATGAGTTCATGAAAAATGTATGTTTAGTACACAGAAAGATTCCCTGAAAATAAATAAAGTGTGTTTTATGTCCATTATTCTAAACATCTGTTCAATTTAATCTACTGTTCAAATACTTAATTTAATAATTTTAGAAGGGTTTTTAAAAATTCCAAAAGAAAATTACTTGCAATTTCTATCGATAAATTTTAATTTGCATGAAGGTTAAAACTATTATGGAATATTTTTAATACTTTCCTAGGTACTTCGTTTTAGAAATCTATAGTGTACATACATATATAAAGTTGAATCTGAAGCAAGCGTATTATTTTAATAATATTAAGGATATAGGGAAATGAGTCAATTAATAAAGTTCAAGGTAGTAATGAGATTATTTAGATTTAAATGCCTGATAACTAAAAAAGTGCATTAAAAACCACTATAAGTAATTCAAGGTTATTATTGTTTCTAATGCATTTCAATCGCAAGGATAATATCACAACATAGAACCGCATAGTTTCATGATCGCGACTGAAAATCCTGTTCCTGTTCGATGCAACGGAATATTGGTCAAGGACGAAGACTTCAGGATCCATATAATGTCTGGAAATTGTCCAATTCTTAGATTTTAATTACGCAATATTTGATTATAAATTTATATAAATGTTAATTCACGAACCAACGCCCTCCCGATGGAACGAACGTAATTTAATAAATATTTGTATCACGTGCATACGTGATTTTTAAATCTTTCGCATATATTAATTATCATAACAGTAAATAAATTAGTAATAATTATTATAGCGTACAGTTATTTAATTTTTTATAAAGGTTTTATCTATAAATTAGTTATCAATAAATTATCACGTAAATTCGACAATACTGTTTATACAGCCTGTTCACGGGAACATTCTACAATAGCTAACTTTTTTATTTAAGGAGATACAAACTTGGTTAAATGGACAAAGTTTAAGTACCTTGCAATGCGCTTTTCGAGCAATAAATTATAAAACAAAAGAACATCGCGTTGCTAAGATACAAGCATACCGATTACTTTTTCAAATTGAACACCCTGTATATTTTTATATTTTTAAGTTGCTCTGGTTGCCTACAATAATTAATTATAAGACAATTTTTCTCTAAAACCGCTATGAGAAGAGTTTTGGAGAAAATAATTTTGCAAATTTCATTATAATTATAATAGTGGTAAATAAATAATTTATAATACAATTCTTTTATTGTTATTTATGTGAGATGCATAAGACATATTGGTGCAGTCCGAAGGGGAGGATCGATAATAACATTTCTTTTGCTTTTTGATTTTTATTATTTTATTACTATTTTTTTAACTCCTTAACTAGCGATCCTAGAAAAAAATTGTTTTATAATTAATTATAGCACGTAACCAGAGCAACTTAAAAATATACAGGGTGTTCAATTTAACAAATTAATCGTTATGGTTGTATCTTAGCAACGCCAGTTAGTTTTATAATTTATTGCGCGAAATGCGCATTGCAAGGTACTTAAACTTTGTCCATTTAACTAAGTTTGTATCTCTTTAAATAAAAAAGTTTGCTATTGTAGAATGTTCCCGTGAACAGGCTGTATAAGAGAAAATTTTCTGTTTTTTTCTTCTGTTAATTTCGTGGGGAAAACTCGACCAGATGGGATAGTTGGAAGACCCCAACCAGCGTTTCTATGCTTCAAGCTCAAGAATCTCCATGTTGTCATGAAGAAAAAACACGCTTAAATGTTTCTTGCGCGTAAAATTGCTTCACAAAGAAGACGTTTGGCGATATCTGTCGCCGTAAGTCTATACTATGATAAATTCAAACTATGATAAGAACCCAACATACTGTTTTTTTTTGAGACATTAAATATAAAAAATTTTCAAGTTTTACACGTATTATTAAACCAGATGAAAGAGATTAAAAATTTATAAATGGATATGAAGAAAGTTTAAAAATAAAATTGTTTGGAAAAAGTTCCACTTCTTAAATATGATTTGGGATTTTAAGCCTCGCCCAGTCAACAAACTTTAAACCTTATCTTTCGATCTGACTTACGGATTCCAGTAAATTATCAGACAACTTTGCAAATATGTTTAATACTAATTTTAATTTATTTCTGAAATCTAACTAAGGCTATTTTGCGACTAATTTCATGCATTCAGGATATTGTTTATTACCGTCTTTGAATGATGTAATAAATATATCTTATCTTGGTGCTCGCGCTGTAGATCAATCAAAAACTTCCTCTATACAACAGTTGCAACTTCAAGTAACAAAATGTATTACTCGAACCGCAAAACCAATTAACGTTTTATGGATTAATTATGCTGTAATAACGATAAAGTAGCCTCGTAAGTGAAAATGCTGCTCAAACCGCAAACCATATTTCTGCGGTTTTCGGGCAAAAATATATACGTCTGGTGTTTTAATAATAAACGCACACAATTTCCGTTGTTAATCATTATAATTAAATTAATATCTTGTTGTGTTATCAAATGATTTCAAGGTGAATTTGAGGAAAAATTTCAAGATATAGATTCATAATACACACTTTTTAAAAAATATGGGTGATGAATTTTATTTAAACTGATAATGATATATTTTTATCGCTTTAATGGTTAGAAATGAAATGAGAACCATATTCGGAATTAGTTATTTCCACCTGAACACTAAACCGATTTATTTTTACTTGCTTACTTGCTTGGAATGTCTTTCATAGTAAAATAAAATATTTTCGTATAAAAAAAAATATGCGCCATCGCAAAAAATAGCTTCGAAATGTTTGTTTTTATATTACATAGCTTCAGAAAAATGTAAAATAGCTCGGTAAATTACGCCTCGGTGCATTTTTCACGCCACGCGTTTACTACACGGACAATATTTACTGAATACATCGTGTTCGTCGCGAGCATTAACTTATTTTTATTGAGTGTGCCCACGTGTTGAATATTGGATAACGGCCAGTACTCGTTTTCGTACCGATAAGAGATATGCGTAATCTGCCTTTTTATTTCCTGTTATTGTGAAACGTAAGTTTATTCCAGGAATTTTGCGATATTTGTTAGAATCCGTTTTTAATCTCGAAACCCAGATTGAATCTGTAAACGTCCCTTTCAAATTCAAAATTATGGGAGATATGTTTTAAATGTTTAATTAAATTATCACTTGTATTAAATCTCCAGCTGAAAATGATTTTCACGACGCCACTGAGAAAGAAATTGTTCATTTAATCGAAAAACATACAACTTTTGTTATTCCCGAGTGAAACAAAGTGCACGGTGACGATAAACTTTACTTACTTCTTTTACATTTCACGGCACACGAACGCCTACCAGCTCAATATTGAAGGAGTGCTCGTTGCTTAAATTAAGTGTATTTGCACGTTACGGAGAAACTGTTTCAAAACACCAATTAGAATAAAATATACAATCAGTGAAACATTTCTAAAAGCGTTTTCTTGAGTAAGACCGAAGTGAAAAAGGCTTGTTTTAATTGTGTTTTATCATTTCCTCTGCGGTTGTTGTTTACGTTGCCATTTAGCTTGAGAAATAATATGTAACTTGCAAATATTGTATTTCCATTCCTTTGTTTTTGTTCCTTTAGAATTTCTTTAAATAACACGATCCAATAAATTATTTGCATCTACTATTCATCGCGCTATTATCAATTTGAATATGAATGAACCTTTTTGTATTTTCAGGATTTCAGTAAATATTACTTTTAGTTTTGACCAAGAAAACTTACGATTGTAACTTACGGTCGGCGAAAAGCGCTTGCATGGAAACTAAATAACTCACTTACTAAATGTATGTACACAATGTTTCAAAATTTCCGAACTATAAAATAGAGACAGTAGTTCACTATTTTCAACTGTGAATAATTGCTGTACGTTTACTGTATTTCTATCTTTCTTAACTAATGTTCCACACATTACAATATACAATACTACAAATGTGAGGGTTAAAATCGTATTTATTGGAGTATCGGAGGTACTCATTAAAATCATTAAAATTTAAAAATTCCGATTGCTGCATTTCGGTGACTTTCAATGGTGGATTTCTGTAAACCATTTTAATAAAATTCCTCCAGTCATGAGGTATTTCAATGTCAATGGTGGTCTTCTTCTTGGCTTTTACAATTGCAGCATGAATCGTGTCGGCTTCCATATGCGAATGTCCAGGCTCCATAAATTTGTGGTGAATCTCTTTCAAGCAGATTGTACGCATCAAAAACATTGTACTCATGAAAATATTTCGGTTTTGACCCGAGCACGAGTCACTGTAAAAGTGAAGT
>JAFFZR010008213.1:0-12400 GCA_018397195.1 Lethrus apterus | reverse complement strand
ATTTCGTGAAGGTCGTCCAAAATCAGTTGTTGTTCCGAAAACCATTGATGCTGTGCGCGAACTGATATTGCAAGATCGTCATGTGACCTATCGTGAGATTGAGACAACCTTAGGCATTAGTGGGACCAGCATACATTCAATATTGCATAAACATTTGACTGTCAAAAAAAAATTGTTCGCGTTGGATCCCACACAATTTGTCAATCGCTCAAAAAAAGGCCTCAATCAGAGTGGCAAAAGTGCTTCGACAATTGGTTCAAACGCATGCAAAAGTGTATAGATCTTCATGGGGAATATTTTGAAAAACAATAAAGTGATTTTCGATGATTAATATTTGTTTTTGTTCTCTAATCCCGAAATATAAAAGGCAACCCTCGTACTAAGGTCCGTCTTCGTCAAAACATTAAATAAAAGTTTAAGAGGAACCGTATCGTACGCCTTTTCCAGGTCTATAAAAACGAGATGTGTTGAGAGGTCTCAAGCTGTCCGTTTTTCTATTAGTTGTTGTAGAGTATTTTTTATTTCAACCTTTCAAAATCTTATTATATGAACTGTTTACAAATATCCAAAATGGGTTTTATAACACGGTTCATATATACAGGATGTCAACGAGAACTTGTAACATAATCCTAAGTAGTCAATTTTTATCCTATTACCAAATTTCTCGCTCGAATTTTCGACTTTTCCTACGATTATTAAATAAATTCAAATCCAATCGTTTTCCGCCGTTGCGTCATCTTTAATCGATTTCTTATTCCAACGAATAGTCCACATTTTACGTGTGAATAGGTCTCTTATATCTTCCTTTGTCAAGCTTTTATAATGGTTAGCTCGAAGTTTTTCTCGCCTATTTTGAACAGCAATTATATATATATATATATTTTTTTTATTAATGCTCGATTTTTTTATACATTTTAGATTTTGGACGTCTTCCCAATACGTTCTGTAAAAATAAGAACGTTGAAGATAAATCGTACCAATAAATATCGAATAATAGCCCATAAAACGTATTGTAACGTACAATTCATATTCATGTCCCATGGATTTTAAATTGTTGAAAATTTTAAAATTATACATAGATATTTGGTAAATTCTGTTTATTTTGATGGAGTTGGATTGTGTTTTAAATTTTACTCAAAATTATCAGTCTGTAGTGTGAAAATCGTCATAACATTTTTTTCCCGGTAAATTTCATTAAAGCTTTAATAATTCTCTCCGATATCTGTTTTATTTGCATTGCGTTTCGTAGTCGTTATGCGCTTTACACGAAACTTTTAACTCACGGTTTCGAACATTCAGTTTAGCGGATGTCTTTGATCGCGCAGTGAAATAAAACGCCGGCATAATGGGATTTCGCCGCCGCCGTATCGTCAAATATCAACATGCAAATTGATTAAGGGATTACCGAGCGCCGCCGCCGCCGCGTTCACTTCGCAGGAATTTTCCCAACCGCACGTTCATTTCCTCGATAAAATTTAGCTTCGATCGTCGATAAATTTGTTTTGATCGCGAAATTGTTTATTTATTGAATGTAACATCGCAAATTATGTAACAAAATTTTTAATCGTGAGTCGTGAGTAATTAACCTGTTAATTGTAGCTAATTCGCTAAAATTTTTGTTCATTCAACAAATTAGTTGACACAATTGCGTGATTACGCACTTATATAAGGCGTAAATTGGTTGATAGGTGCACGTACTACCTGAACTGTTATTGTCCAGCCACAATTGTGTTTCCGATTAATGCTTACTTTGGTCGTTCTGTTACAAATGGCAATCAGGTGGGTTATCTGTCGTTGACCAGATGTAATTATTCATGCAAATTACGCTTTAAACGAAGCGCACGGGTCAAAATGCTGCTGTTAATTTATCGACGTTTATTTCTCACGTCAATTAAATATTAAGTATTGAATCGTATGGTAATAATAAGAAGAATGCAGATGCCTAATCTTTATGAAATGACGAAAATTTTTATAAATTAAATTTGGAATTATCAGACTCTTGTAGCTTGTATATTGTCTATTTCGCGGCCCTGCATTGACATTGGTGGTAATCACTTTCACCATAATTTATTTATTAATACGTGACTCTCTGTTAGAAAGCTTTTATATTATTTAATCTGAATGCTTCGTTAATTTGATTTTATTAAAGGTTGAATTACAGAAAAATTACGTACTTATCTTTTATTCATGAGCAATCAACCAATAAAACACGAAATTGTAATAAAATATATTTATTACATATTCAACCAAGAATTTGACACTAAGAAAAATTATACACAGATTTAAAGAATGAATTCATTCAGATGCGTCTCGAACCATTTATTCGAACGTCAATCCCCATATTATTGAGTTTTATGTTGACGATGCTCGAATGGAAACGCTCGTAATTTAAAATCAGGAAACGCAGGTTTGTGAGGTGATGTATGTGCAGGATGGTTTAATAATTTCAGATATGTAAATTAACATAAATTGTGTACACGGTATTGCGCTTACTGTTGTACGTGCAAAATAAGTTTGTAAGCTCGACGACAATTTATGTAGTGTAACGTGCATTGGTATAATTACTTGAATTTCTCAGTTCACCGGCTCGTGTCGCTCCATATAATATTAAAAATGTGTACTTAAAATAATCGTGTGTGTAGCAAAAATAATTTACAATCTATTCTTCATTTTTAATAAATTATATTAAAATTACTTTATGTGACTATATTCAACTTTAATTTTTTTTTTTCTTGTTACTTGGTCAAATTTTTGGCGAAATGCACAGCTACCACCAGTTACACCTGATAAAATAATTCAGCTTTGAATCTCACGATTAATTTCTTCCGCCCACTTTGCATGCATTTAGTACATTATCGTGTCTAATTTTTACCTTCTTCTTGAAAATGTCTACTTTTAGATTACGACGATAATCCATATTATATCTATATATTTTTTACATCATTTGTCAATAGTGAGTGAGAGAAGAGTTATTTAAAAAAATGCCCAAGAAGCCAAGAATCTTAGTAACAATGTAGATTTATTTTATTTTATTTTTTTATGAAAAAAGTTACCATACGTAGTAAGTATAAAATGGCGAATCACATAATCAGGGCGTTTGTCTATCCCACTTAATGAAGTTCTCCATTCTGTTGCCAAAAATGTATAACATTTGCTTATAAATTTTCTAAAGAAAATTACAAAGCCATTGTTTATGCACATTATTCACATTTTTGACATTTTTCGTATTCGAACGTAAAAACAACAAGTTGATAAACTAACGCCATTTAAAAGTCGTTGAGAATTTCGTTTTTCCGCCCCTTTCCACGTTCCAGTTTCTACGTTTCCCGATGAAATATTTTTACATATTTTTTACGCAGACGGATGAACGATTTAACTTTTATTATATTCGCCGAAATAAAAACGACCCGTTCGTCCGTTTGCGGGCGTAAAATCGCGAATGATAAGATTTTTTCGTAGACGATACAGCTTTGCCGTAACGGTCGCGCCGTAAAATAAAAGCGGTCCTTTACGGCTACCAAAGACAGATTTTACGGAATCGGCATGATGCATGCGTCCCACGAAACCTTTGATAACTTTGCCCATTTGAACTGGAAAGATTGCATTAACCCGCTTGAAATAAAACGAAAACGTTATGAAATGAATGTTAGAAACTTTCCAACGTATTTAAAAATAAATGTTAGTTTTGAGCGCGATCTGGATTGGAACGTTGTTTGAACACTAAAAAGTGCCCGTGGCTGAATTTTTGTTTATATTGTTAAGATGGCAACGAGAAACCAGAGTTTGTCTTTGAAAATAGGAAAGGGATTCAAAGTCTAATTCAAATACTGAAACTCAATTAGATTCGGACTTTTTATTATAATTGGGTGTATATGAAGTCTATTTATGAATTCCTAACGTAGTTATTTTAATGTATATTAATTTGTGATTTTTTTTATTTTATAAATCTTTTCAAAGTTAAATTTTCCTAAATTAATTACATGATTATAATTTCCTTGTCGGCTTAGCTCGTTAGGCGATTATCAAATCACTTTATTCAAAATTGCCTAATTACGAATGAGTCTTCGACGCGTAGCGTATTTTATGTTTCAGTTATCGACTAAACTAGATTAACTCAGAGTCAGGAGGGTCTAATTTAACTAACCAAGTGCGCCACGAATCTATTGCGGAATCGATATCTTTTGAGGGATAAACCGACACGTTGGGCATTGTATAATGTACTAGTCGCCAGTTTGATCGTGATAAGTGTATGTAAACGAGCGCGGAAATTGTACCATTATTAAGGTGCGACCCGTCCTAATTGCTTTAGGTTTGGACACGTAGCCTTTATGCAAACTTCCAGCAGACCCGGACCGAACCGGGACGGCTCGCCGATCGAAAGTTCCATTGTTGTGCATAATGTTGGTCAAATTATTGTTTGAAATTCGTAATTGAGTCGTGATGGTTTGCAATAAATATTCAATTTGTTTGCGATTTTAACTGACCAATTTGCATGTAAATTGGAAAAAAAATCTGACTTGTGTTGTACACCCCCGCAGGCGTTTCCAGTTTATATATATTGATGATATTAAAAATAAATATTTTTTTATAAATTTTATTTTTCGAATAGTTTCGTGTGCGTAAAAGCAAATTTATTCTGGGATTCACAAACAGTTTGTCAGCGGGTAACAATTTAAGCAGATTATTTTTTTCTAATTGTTTTTTAGAACATACTGCTATGATATTTGTTAACAATTATTAGTACATTTTGGAACTTTTCCAAGAGTGAGCCACAATCAGGCTGGCTATTTTACGTCGAGTTCGAACTTATATAGTCGAAAAGACCAACAAAAACTATTTAGGTAAGAACTTTGGTTATGAGCACCCTCATTGGGCATTAATGTAATTAAAAATTTTCAACGTTAGAAATATGTCCGAAACAAGTTCTCGTGCCATTTAAATATGCAACCATATTAACAAAAATGTATTTTTACCTAGTAATTTTTTATAAATTTTAATTAAATATTATTTCAGTGTTGAAATTGACTGTATTCTTTAAAGATAACATGAATTTTGCGTTTTCTCTTTAATGTTACTATATAATATTTCATAACATTCCAAGGAATGCCTATAAAACGATATTAAATTTTAATCTACAAAATAAAATCATATTTTGTAATTTACGTGATTTTCAGCTTCACGTTACGTATCGATTTTTATTATATTTAATGAAATAAATAAAGACAAATTTAAAACATCAAGGAAGACTTCTCAAGAAAACTGATTCATAAAGATGAAAGAATGTGTGCGCATGTAGCGACTTTTACAAAATAAATTAACGATGGATTTATATAAACTTTTAAAAAAATGCGCAACATTATAATTTCGTTGTTTCAAATTTCGATTTCACGACCGAGTTCAGAGGTTTTTGCATTGCACGGTTTGAAATTTTAATTAGACTCTAAATATGCGCAACGGGCGCATTAACGTTAATCATAGGATATATTTATTTATCACAATCGATTCAATATTTTATTTGAAACACGTGCGTGTTTATGTGTGTAATTTGCAATGCACAGATATTTTAATTATCATTTTGTGTTTAGCTTTTTGATTGTAACACAATTATTCGAAATATCCACTGCTTAGTTTTGAAGGGTCCCATTGTGTCCGTAGATGGGAAAGTAAGTCGATTTAAATTTAATATTTCCGTTCGTCGGCGACGACCGACGCCGACGTGGCAAATCGATTTCGTTCGCATTGTTGTATAATTAATGGTACAATTGGTTTTGTTTTAAAATCCATTTGGAGCAAAATAATTCGAGACGTCGGCGCAGAAATTGGATTTGTGTTAAATAGAAATTTTAACAAATCGCCGATTGTTTTCAACAAATCCGTTCAGGTGGGATAATTTGTCCGGTCATCGGAAACCGACGTTGTTTTCGATTTATCCTTTGTGTCCGTGGCACACATCACATGAAAGATTTTTATTTTATAAAATCAATTTTAACGTGAACGTTTCAATTATTAGTTTTCGACGTTTTAATTCAATCACGTTGTTACAGAATTTTGTTTAGTGAACGGCAAACCGTTGTTTACGGTTTGTTTATTAAGTTGCAACTTTATAACGCTCTGTGCACTTAGTCGCGGATCTGTTACTCCGAATTAGAATTTATTGTAAATGAAGTACTGTGCTTTTGCGAATTTCATTATTTGACCACGTTTGGTGTATTAAAATTTCTCTACCGAGAGAGGCTTGTTACTTAATACAGATTCAGTAAATTAGTTTGAAAATTAAACCGAACGATATTATGTGTTGGCAACTTTTAATATACGTTCCCATTGAAATAAATAACTTTAATAATTTGCATTTTCCGTTTACCCGTTTAACAATTCACCCGTTTTACAGTTTATACGCACTTGATAATTTAAAATTGAATAGTAGTCGTATTGAAAACTTAATTTTCGTAATAAACATTTCTACACACGAAGCAATAAAACAGGGAGAAATTAAGACTTAAGGAGTAAAAATCTAGTAAAATAAATATGGGGCAAGATTCTTCAATTATAAGAATATATTACAAAGAAAATTCGTAAAAAAGAACCAAAGAGTTGTTTGGAATTACTAAACTTATAAACAACAATACAACAAAGAGACAACCCATGCTGTGAATATGATGAATTTGAAAACAAATTTAGAAAATTGTACGCAATTATGATTTCCGCTAAACCGCATTAAAATGCCATTGTAGGTGATACGTTTTGTGGCGTACAAATTTCCGTGTGCATCACAGAAATTTGTCGACTACTTTCACGCGGCTACGTGCGACTCGTACGAGTTTCATCGCAAAGTTTTATTAGCCCCATCAAATGGGAAATGAAAAAGCTTTTTTGGCGTAAGAGGACTCTAAAGCCTCCACACAAATGGGGGATTTTCAACGTTAAGAAGCTGTTAAAATTGGATCATTTTGTATTATCCAAAGATTATTTAAATCCGAGTCTTGCTTTTTATCTGTGGTGGATTGTTTAAAATTGGAAATATTTTTTTTTAATTATTTAAATAGTAAACATAAATGGTACATTTACTAGAAACTTAATTTAAGTTTGAATTAGTTGGACGTCCAAGGAAACAAATTTTTAAAAAATGCCTACATAACGTATAAATAAAGATCCTTCAGAAATCCAATTTTATTAAATGTGAAAAACCTAACAGTCGAGTGGGTTAGGAAAAATGCCAGTCGTTACACGCAATTAGGTCATATCTCAAAACAAAAAGCTCCAAAGGCCCAACACGCAAGTTTTTACGGGCATTTCATTTCGCACATAATTATTGTAAAAGCTACCGAACACGAATTTCTACTCTGCTAGAGTCGAGAAACACCGTTTATTTTCAGTGAACTTTAGAAACGTGTTATAACTCGAAGTTTAATTAGCGAACAGGTTTAATTTGCGTGGTGATATTACGAATTCGTATAAATCGAACCTAACGATTTTAAAGTCTCGATGATTTTCAGTATAAAACTGAACTGAATGTAACGCAAGAAAAATATCACATAACAAACCAAATACAACAAATAAACGTTAATCGAAAAATAAATGTCTTGCCCAATTAATTAAGATGTTTGATTTATTGAAAGCTCAAAAATTCATTTATAACTAGGAATTTCAATCTAAACAAATTTGGTTAAAATAAAAAAAATCATTTCCATTATTAATTTCTTTCCTAGATCCAAGCGAACTTTTCAAATCAAAGTTTAGCAGTAAATACGACGATCGCATAGTGACAAGGGGGCGGCATGCAGTAGCCGAATTCGCTTTAAGTTTCGGTAATGCGACCGCAAATCCAGTGGTGCGGTCAAAACTTGGTCCATTTCTGCCAACCTACAAACCAATCTCCGTCCCGGTCGGATAATACAATGCCCGTTTTGCAGGATTATCAAACTCGCGGAAATATTCGCTGTCGGCCATCCGTGTTTACGGTGCATGTGTATTCATTTCGTACGTTCGATGTCAGAATGTCCGTTGTAATTTCGACCTGCACAATGGCTTGTCATTACGTTCCCATCGTTTGTTTTTGTATCGGACATTTGAAACGTTTGAAAGATCGACGGGATCGTTTGTTCGATTCGAAGCTTCGTTTGTGTCACTAGATGATGATGACGTGTTGTTTCCACGTTGTTTGCTTTTATGTCGAGCATTAAGCTTTGTTTTAAACTAAACTCAAGCTAAAAAAATGTACGAAGTATCAACACTTGTAGGTGTCAGTATTTATTTCGACATTTTTGTGAAATGGGATTTAAGGAACAATAGTCATTATATAATACAGGCTTAGTCAAAAGTATGGAATGGGCGGTTTATTTCCGTAAATATGAACTTTTTAACAAAATGTCTTTAATAGAAGTTTTTTTACTAATTATTCTCCATTTCTTAGCTTACTTGTTGTTTTTGTATGTCAACGCTTTTTTGTTTTGTTTTTTTTTTTTTTTAATGGCAACTAAGTGATTTTTTTGCTGATTTTTATTTCTCTTTTTTTTTCTTGAAATGACTTCATATTTTTTTCCCATATGCTTTAATAATAAAATTTTAGAGAAAATGCTCAAAATAATTTATTCTCTCAAATAATATTTAACTCAAATTAAATGTTCAAACTGAGATGAAGAGAGCTTATAATTGTCTACAGATTTAGCTTCACGTTATCAAAGTAATTGTACTTATTCAGAAACTGCTACATCAAGCTGCCGACCATTTTTAGTATCTGATTGAATTTACTAATTGCCGGACAATGAAATCTCCAGCGATTTCGCCGCGAAGTAATTATGTTTACATAATTACTGCTTATCATTCGGACGTCCATTAGGCTAATTATTTGATCATGTTTACGTCACATTAGTGAGTCATTGATGGTCCGTAAGTCATGACTAGATAGTGGTAATTTAATGAAACTTAATTGAATACACAAGGCCCACATGTACAAGGTATCGTGTTCAATTTAATCGATAAATACAAACATTATTCATTTTCTTCAATTTTAATCGAAGAAAAGTAATAATAAATATTATTTGATGTTATGATCACTTGTTCAATTTTTTCAACTTGAGCTATTTAGTTATAAGTTATAAGATCCTGATTTCTTTTTAGTAGTAATTCATTCCAAATTGGTTAAAATTGTTCGTCAATTCCTTTTTGTCGTTTCCAATCTTATTATATATTTTGAACAGTTTTCTTCATCTTACTCGTCTTGATATATCTGTACGTTATTTTCTGTGTTTTATATAAATTTTTCGATTTCATGTGGGTTTCATATAAACGACTTTATGGTGATAATATTATTTTATATCCCGTTCACAGAGCGATTAAAATTTTAATTGTATGAAATAAAATACACGTTAAATAATGATAATAAGCTTATATTTAAAATTCATCGGGGTTTCATTATTTATTTGGCGGAGTTTATTCGTTTCAAATGTAATCTTTATTTACTCATGTTAAATTTTATTAATATAATAAAAATTTTACTTTTTTAATGCAACTCAAAAATAACAATACGTGGTATTCATTTCCTCATATTTATTATTTGGATTTGGAGTTACCGATTTTTTTACTAATTAAAAAAATTAGCAAAGTTCTTATTTGACGCCAAAATCTCGTTTTTGTTGTTATAAATAAATATACACAATTAATGGTAGGAATTATGAGAGCTGGCGCGTCAAGGTCATATTTGAATTGTATGAATCAAGTTTCAGAAATCGCATGTCTATTATCATATGTTATATACATTTACTATATTGCATACTTCATATTTATCGATAATCTACGTGACATAACCTAGAAAATAGGTTAGCACAATACCGTTGACATGTGACATGTCAATCTTGCATTTAATAACGACATACGTTTTTGTTGTTCAATATAATTTACATAGCAGACGTACGTTTCAGTTTTTATCTCTTTCATCAACATGCGAACCGAATGCGAGAAGGAAACTCATAGTGTCGAAAATTGTTGCATACAAATGGCCTTGACACGCCATCTCTCATGAATCCGACCATAATTCATTGATATAAATTTGGTTTGTTTTTATTTAATGGATATAGTGAAATCGTATAATCGTTCATATAGCTTTTTATGGCATTTATTTCATTTATATTTACACGCGACCAAACATTTTTACTCTTTTAAGTTCCAGTTTCGCTAATGAAAATTCTAAATTGGATTGTAGATTTACGAACGTTACTTTTGGACGTTTTGGACGCAAGTTACAACATAATCAATTTTTTTCGTTCAGGCTAATACAACAAAAAATTGCCATTAAAATTTAAAAATGAATTATATTTTATTTGTGACTACGTTATTTTTTAAATTTAATGCTATGCCGTACAGATCACATACTATTTACTTTGTAACTATCTTCTTAGTGCTGCGTACGAACTGCGGTTCGTACGCTCCGACGACAATACACCGTGTTAATGAGAAATCGGTCTCTAAATTCGTGTCAATATTGGCTGTAGAATTGCTAGAATGCACGCCAAGAGTGTGTAGCGCTAGCATGCGCTTACGTAAAGAACGGCGAGCTAAAACGCTTTATCCTGCCACACGTACTTCCCTTCTTGCCGTTTAATCGACATTTTGTTGTTGCAGGTCGGGAGTTTGAAGGGTTTCTACTTATTTGAGCACAAGCACGTCCACAAGCGATCCCTCCAGGCCAATGACTTCTATCATCGGTCGCTCACAACGGAACCTAAGGTCAGTATTTTCGATTTTTAGCTTTTCCAATCGACGTTTGAAAAGTATGTGTTTGTTTTAGCTTTGGCTATGCAAGTATAAATACCCATCGTGTTTGTGTGGGAAATGTAAAAATATTTTTATTTTAATTTAAAATTTAGTGCTTTAAAAATTGTATTGAAAGGGGGAAATCTGCCATAATGGGAAAGAAATGCAAACAAACGGATTTTACCGCAAATTTCTTAATTTCCCATTTTGCTCTGTTTGGGCAAAGTTTAATTATTGTCAAATTTTTGCTTGTCATAGAGGTTTTAAACAATCCAATTACTGAATCAATAATTACAATTCACAAAAATATAGTAAATAAAATAAACGGTCATCAAAGTTCCTGATAGTAATTTTGTCTACATTATCTTGTAACAAAGAAGCGCACTTTCTCAAATGGAATTGGCTTGGCTGGGAGAATAAATAAATTAAAATTGCTTAATTATATTTTCTGTTTGTTATTTTCATATTGTTATTCGTTATGCAAACATAAACAAACTTTGTCAAAATTTACTTTAACTAACTAACTAATTAATGTCGTTTTAAATCACATTTTCAAAACATACACATAATTTCCCATTAAGTCACATTCAGGTCCAAACATTAACGTTTTTACGGCAACTAATAACCAACTTATTAAACTGTGTGGAAGTGCATCCTGTTGGATATAACTGGATGTTCGGAGCTGCGGAAATATGTGGCCGTTTTAAAAGGCTCGGCTTTATAACGACGAAGCTGCACTAATCTACTTGTACGTATAATAATGTGGATTTAACGGCAATTTTGTTTGAGAATTAAGTAGAAATAATTGTCGAAGGACTAAAATTCTACCGGGACAAATACGAACTGATTAAAGTAGAATTTAACATATTAAATTGTGATAATTTTCAAATTAATTTTGTTGTACGAATTGTACGTTTGTTGTTTCTTATAATTTCGCGTAAAAATGCTGGATATCGTACATCATTGTCCACTTCGCGAATAAATGTTTTCGTGGTTTAATTTCGTGTAATCTAAACGAAAATTATTTGAGTGAAATTTTGTTATTTTTACGGATAACTCGCACCAATAACATTTTGTGTTTAACGCTAATCAGTGGATGATTTAATTACTAGATAGAATTAACCCATTTAAAATTCGCATAACAAATAACTGAATTACAGGCGTTTACATATCAATGAAATGCAAATAAATCTAGTGCTACCGGTCGAAACTGTTGGATGTTGATCATAGCAGAGATTTGAATCGAAATCGTTGTTTTTCAATAGTTACGGATTAACGACTTTCCACGTGTATACAGTTTGGTGATAAAGTTTGGAACAAAATTCATAAAAGCGTTTTATAATGTTTTTAAGAAAATCGCTCGGACAGGTCAATTTTTTTAAAATGCCGTCTTCTGACGTTAATTTTTTTGGAATGACATCATTTGTTTTTGCACAATGACGTCATCATAATTTTTTTAAATGACAACCCCCACTTTTTTCTTCGGTTTTTAATAGACCTTCTTACTACTTAAACGGTGATGTACAACAATTGGTACCTCACATAATAATTTTTTTGAATAAATGACACATTTACTTCAGATCGTCAGTAAACATTCTAAATTAAAGCAAATAGCAGTAATTTATGTATCTAAGACGAATAGTGAAGCTTT
>JAFFZR010008205.1:0-13554 GCA_018397195.1 Lethrus apterus | reverse complement strand
TTGTACACGGTCATAAAGGGTCATAAAAATCACTATCGGATTCCACTAAAAAAATGTATGTCGTCATTTAAATATTTTTGTGATGACATCATAACTACAAAACAAATGAATGTTGGAATGTGAATCGCACATATTAATGTGTATTTTTAAAAAATAAAATCGACCTGTTTCAGCGTTTTTTTTTAAAACCGGTTGAGTTCGCTTTTTTTAAAAATATTCCATACCTTAATCTCACCCAACATTAAATTTTGAGATCGATTTTTCTCAGAATTTTTTTAGTGCAACCTTATGATTTTTTTGCATGGTCATAAAGGGTAGACAAATCACTACCGGATTCCACAAAAAAAAAATGTTGCCATTTATTTTTTTTGTGATGACGTCATAACTACAAAACAAGGATCCTATCAAGGATTTTTGCTTAAAACTTTTCTTATAGAATTCGCATGATAACCTCATAAAATTATTATTCTTTTGTCAATTAATCTCGTTTTGTTCGGTTTGTTTTCTTTGTGAACTTTTCACACTCAAGGAGTTTTACAAGTTTGTTAAAATATTTCTATCGTTTTCAAATTTATCCTTTTGTTTCTTTGGTGTTCACCATTTTAAGCTTTTTGTTTTTTAAAACCAACGTTTGATATTTTTTGATAATTTTACTACTCTTAATTTTGTAGGAATTTAGAGAATATGCCAGCGCAAAAACATTGTTTTATATTTTTGGATTGAATGTAAAACTTTGTAAAAATTTGGTTTTGTTGTCTTGGTATTTCGTCTGGAAGATCAATGGTCTATTTCATGGAATTTCTTCTTGATAAACTTTTTTGCTGTTTGAAAGAAAATGCACTAAAAGACAAGAAGTCGATTCTTTCTATTGACTTTAGTTACTTATTTACTTAACCTTGAGGTCCATCTGCCATCTGCCAAAGAACCTGGTGTAGAAAAGAGTGTGCAGTTGGAGTTTTCTATCCTTTTCTTCCGGTCGTTTGTCATCTGTATTACTTCATGTAAATTTTTCCCTCTATTTTCTGTAGCTTTCTTGACCTCGTCCAAGTTTTTCTTGACATTCATTGGGCTCATTTATCCACTGAGCTTGCTTCATAGATTTTTCTTTCTTCTCCCATTCTTCTGACGTGACTGGACCATCTCAGTTGGTTCTCTTCTTTTAAGAGATAACCAACTGATTCTGGTTCCACTGATTTCGACTTGAGATTTTGTCTGTATGTTTCATTCCGTATACGGTCCATTGTTTTTCCTTCTATTTTTGCGTTTTCTATCTGTTGTCGTCTACGATTCGTAGCCGTACATCAGTATTGGCGTCACTACTTCTTTTTTGAAGATTTGGAACATGGTTTCTTTTGGAATGTGTTTCCCAGAGACTTTGTCTTTATGCATTTAAAGATCCGTCCTGTGGTGGCTATCCTTTTTTTGTTACGTTGTCCAATTTTCAATCCCATAAAATAATTGATCCCAGATATTTAAACTTGTCATTCGTTTCTATTTTCCTGTTTGACTGTTGCTCCATTTCCTTGCTATCTATCATTGGCCTTAAATTTAAAATATCGAATACAGTATATTATTTTCTAAAATATATTTGTTTAAAATGTTATTACATGGTATTTCAAACTTTTATGCTAATCTGGAGTTGATATGTATTGCTAGAACTCCGTCATACTCACTGTCACCTAATTCGATTCGAGCAAACCCAAAATTACGAACTGTAATTCGTTTTCCCGTACAAGACCCGTCGATTAAATTCCCACTTATAACATCACAATACGTTCCCGGCTTCAAACAAGTTTGTATTTTTCGATCAATTTTTCCACCATTTGTGAAAGCAACAAACCCTTTGTCGCCGCGACAAAACGCGATCTGTTGATTGCCGTTCGACCACCAATCGTTAATAGCCGTTCCTCTGACAGCATTTCTAAATCCGATCATATTGTATATTTGGCGCCATCTGTGTTCGCATATCCAACCGTTTGAACAAGTATCGTCTGTATTTATACCTGGTGATACGATTTCGCCTTTGGCATCAGCTGGTGGACCTAAAAAAAATTTAAGTTTAATAAAAAAATTTTTACGACTTACCGGCGTTTGTGTCGTTGAAGTCGAAGCTTGACATAATTCTTGTTGAGCCGTAAGGATGGGCCAACATAAAAGCTGTAGCCATTTTGTACTCTTTCGATGATGTATAAGTGAGGATGGATTTTCCACCTTCTGGGTTTCCTCTTTGATTGTCGTGGTTATCAACAAAAACAAGAGCGTCTGTACCATTTGATAAGAAACCCCAACCTGCTCCCCAATTATTAAGGTATGTTAGTTTATCCCATTTTCTGAAGACGCTTCCAATTTTTACGCTGTATTTAAATTCGGTTACGGCGCCTAATTCGACGTATTCTGAAGCTGAAATCGCTTCACCACCTGCAAGATTTTTTTGAATTATTATTAAAATATTATGAGCGTTATACCCAAATCGATGACTTCTTGATAAATATACGGTTTTGATCCCACATCGAAACCAAATGTTACGTTCAAATTATTCAATTTATTGTAAATTACTGCCAAATCATTGGGCGACATGTGCTTGGCGCCGTCCACCCTAAAACCGGCAACGCCGAAACTGATCAGTTTGTTCATAAATTGAACGATTTCATGACGCACGTGTTCGAGATTCTGAAATTAACATTTTTTTAAGTTTTAATGAAATAGTCCACTCGCACTTGGTTTAAATCGTGTAAGCCGAGAAATTCGCAATTTCTGACGTTTTCTGCGTTGCTGTAGTTGGTAACTAAGCATCCTTGATGAAAATCATTCCAACTGTATGGAACTTCTGGGTATTCTTTGGTGTCTGTGTTTGCCGTACTTCCGCCGGTACCAATAGCATTTGTTACGTGTCCCGTCATGTGATTAAATACGACGTCCACATAGATTCTACAATAATTGGATTTTAAGGAATTTTTCCTTTCCACTTTCGTTCTAAAAAAAATTAAACAAACCTAATTCCTACTGCATTACATCTGCGCGTCATGTCCAAAAACGCCTTTTCATCGCCAGATCTTGTAATTATTTTATAACTAATAGGTTGATATCTTTCCCACCATGGTCTGTTCGTAATAATCACGTTTTCACTTACAGGTGATACCTACACATCAAATAATATTAATTATTTAACGCGATTCGCATTTCTACCTGAACGCCACCGTATCCTTTGTGTTGCAGAAATCTTTCGCATTCATTTGAAATGTCCGAAAATTTCCATTCGAATAAGTGGACGATGGTGTTTCTGTCGGGCCGCATGTTGGTACTTTTTTGTGCGAGCACAACGGAAATAACGCCAAGATACGTTATTGTAAGCATCGCGATATTTTATTGTTAATTTTGTTACATCGACATAAAATATATTGAGATTTTGCTCTCGCCTTAAATGTGACCTTTGCGCAAATAAGAAATGGGTTTATCAATAATCTTTATTTAGTACTAATTACAATTTTGCGTCGACGTGAATTCGAAGATAAACGCAGTGAAAATATTTATTATTCTTTTATTTGGTTGGACGCTCTAGAAAACAAGGCAAGAATTTTACAAAAATTTAAACAAATTATTTATCGTAAGGACTCTAAGGTATCGCTTGATATATATTTAGTTATACACATAACTCATAAGGCTGTCATATTTCGTATTAATTGACTTAAAATATTTTTTCATCATAAACAAAATTCTTATGTTTTCTTTTCTTTTCCTTCGTAATTTTATTCATTGAGTTTTGGTCCTGCTGTTATTTAAATTATTAAATTTCTATCTTTTATCGAAAACTTATTTTTTAATTTTTCTATCTACTGTTCTATGCAACAGCATTTTATCATTTTCTTTAAAAATTCAGGCTTCTATGCATTTTTATTTTTATGTTTGTTTTTACATATTATATTGTTTTTTTCCTCAAATTATTTTTGTCAATTATATCGTTTATTTATATTTTATTTATTCTTCTTACATTTTTACATCTTTCACGTTTAAATCCTGTCGTATTTTTCTCCCTATTAGTTAATTATCATTTTCTATTGTTTTTTTTTTTAATTATTATTGGTTAGTTGTTAATTGTATTATCCAGTTTTTTCTGATAAACTAACAAGAACGAAAATATAAAAATACGTTACTAGAAATAATTTAAAAATAATAAATAAACAATGGATATAATATTATTCAACCAAGAATTTGACACTAACAACCATCCCCACATAAAAAAAAAATTAAAAATAAAAATTTTATTACAAACATAATAAGTGAAAAATACAAATAATTCAAACAGATATATCCGACTATAAGTCAATAATCTCAGGGTTTAACGGTCCAATAAGTAATAATGTTCAAATCTCAGTTGGGAAGTTGGAATAATATTTGGGAGATATTGCTATTTTTTTAACATTTAGTTGGTCTTCCGATCGACTTTCTTTGCAGGGAATTCTGAAATAGTCATTTTACAATTAGCCATTTTAAGCCTATCGTGGCCGCAACCAACATATCACACTTTGTGATTACGTGATAAATGATTAGGTTCGAATAGCTGGTTAAATAACAATTTGATATATCAGCAGTTCAGTTAAATAAATAATTTAAATAAAATTAAACAAATTAAATAAATAAAATAAAATCATTAAAAATGATCTAAACTAACAGAAAACAAAACAAATTTCAATAATGTATATTAACTCATTTTCAATGTATTTCATGTAGATTTTTCGTGTAGTTTATTTTAGATTAGATTTTTATTTATCTTTTTGCCACATATTTGTTATTTTAGTTATTTTTGCTGCTTGTACATTTAATTGGTTTTTACAATATATATTTTTCGTATTTTTTTGTTAGGAATTTTTATGTATTTTTATAAATTATGTTTCTTTCGTTAATTTGTTTAAACTTTTTTTTATTAATCCATGTTTATTTTTTCTTTATTTTCTATTATGTTTTCATAATAGACTACCAAAGACCACACTCTGTAATTGGGTTCGACCTGTTGAGGTGGCAGAACAGAAAGGGTTAAATAAAATAAAAAAATAAAATAAAATATTGTAGTGTTTTTGTTTGTTTGTTTTTCTGCATTATTTATTTATTATTGGTTTTAATATTTTAAAAAATAAAATAATATACACCATGGAGAGAAATTTTATTACTAGGTACTACTATTGTGAGAATAATATATAAAATATACATACAAAGACATAATTGAAATAAACACAAACTCGAAGCCAGTAAAGAAATACATGAAGATAACAATGGTAAAAAATCACGCAAAATAATAGAATGATTTCCAATATGGCCCCAACACTTAAAATGAAAACTGCAATACAGTAGAATAAAGCTCGGCTCACATTAATCACTCATATCCATAGATTAACCTTAGATTATAGTAAAAAGATTTCGGGTATTGCCGTGGTTTACTGTTTACACCTGACGTTTCGCTGATCGTGCTGTCAGTTTCTTCTGAAGATTTCTAAAGACTTCGTCAAGAGTAAACAGAAAACCACGGCAATACTCGAAATCTTTTTACTATGGATAACTGCCGCGAAAGCCTATATTCTAGTAACCTTAGATTGTGGGTTATTACCTGTCGTCAGTCGGACAATAATAGTTTTTGTTTTAAAAAATAATTACTTGTTAAGTTTCCTATTGTAAAATGTAAATAAAGTATCGTTAACAATTAAAAATTCAAAACTATTTTCATTCATACTTGCTTGCCTGAAGATTGCATAAAAAACGAAACGAGTGAAAATAAAAATATGTGAAAAAATTATAAAACAACCTCAATAACCTTAACAAATAATTATTTTTAACTGAGAAGTTTCTGTATATCAGGTATATCTTCAGAACGACGTGGAAATTGCTGGTGGTTTTTGATTCAAAAAGTGACCATGCGACTAAAAATACCGCGTTGAAGAATTTTTTCAAAGCCTCTCGAAGAATGTTTTCGAAATCCAAACTATTATAGACAAAAGACGTAATTAAGTAAAAAACAAAATTAAATGTAAAGAAACCCCCAATAAATAATTGTATAAGTTTTGAAAAAATTACATTGAAAAGCAATAGTTTTCTTAAATTGTTAAGTCTCTGCTAGTAGCCTGTTATATGAAAATATTCTCAAGTAATACCAGGTGATCATAAATGAATGATACGCAAAAAACATTTATTTTATTTCAAACATTAGCGAACAACCTTTAGTATAGAATGAAATTTATAGATCAAAGTTAATTCTGCTTACAATTAATATGTTTCTACAGGTCCCCCATTATTATTGATTGAATTCGACGCTTAAATTATTCAAAGGCATTTCGTAACATGTTGAGGGAAATTGAAGCAACTGGATCTCGAGTTCTTTGAAGATCTAGATCTTTTGGTTTCGTTCTACATACAATTGTTTTTAGATATTTCTACAGAAAAAATCTAATCTGGTAAATTTGGAGGCCACGTCTGTGATCCTATCTTTCCATCTTTCAGGAAATATTTCATTCAAAAATTTCGCATAAAATTCTACTCATATGTTTATCAAGCAACTTTATTTTGCACCATTCATTTATGATCACTTCGTATTTAAATATAAATCCGAAACTCTTTGAAAAACTACCAATAAGAATAATCCGAGCTAGAAATAAAGTTTTTGCTATTTGGTTAGATTAAAATATATTAATAATAATAATAATAATAATAATTTAATAAATTTATTTTCTATCTATACAAATTACAATTTTGCATTGACATGAATGGCGAGTACACCGTCATATTCGCTATCGTGGAGCTCGATATAACCGATACCATAGGCACCGACGGTAACAGTTTTACCAGTGCACGAACCATTAATCAAATTGCCAGTTATGATATCGCAATAACTGCCCGACGGCAAGCACGTCTGCATGTCTTGATTTATACTACCACCGTTGGTGAACGCAATGAAACCTTTGCCACCACGACAGAAAGCGATCTGTTGATCGCCATTGGACCACCAATCGTTAATGCCTGTGCCCTCTACGGCATTTTTAAACCCAACCATGTTGTAAATTTGTAGCCATCTGTGTTCGCAAATCCAACCGTTGGTGCAGGTATCGTCGGAATTGATTCCTGGTGAGATGATGTTTTCATAGCCGTCTTGTGGTGGACCTGAGTTTGACAATTTGTATAGTTCAAAACAAATATTAAGAACAACAATACTCACCAGCATCAGTGTCAGTGAAGTCAAAACTGGACATTACCCTCGTGGAACCGTACGTATGAGCCAATGTGAACGCAACGGCCATTTTGTATTGTTTAGAAACTTTGTAAGTAAGAATCGAATCTCCACCAGCACCGTGACCTCTCTGGTTATCGTGATTATCAACGAAAACGAACGCATCAGAGCTCGGTAAGAAACCCCATCCAGTTCCCCAGTTTTCGAGGTACGATAATTTATCGTTACCTCTGAAGACTCTGCCGATTTCAGCACTGAATTTGAATTCGGTGACAGTTCCTAAATGTGTGTATTCTTTGGCGGATACACCTTCACCACCCAAATCGATGACTTCTTGGAAAATGAACGGTCTAGATCCAGATGCGAATCCGTAATCGGTATTTAGATTGCTCAGACTCCCATAAATTATTTCCAAATCTCCAGGCCACATGTGTTTAGCGGCATCAACTCTGAAGCCAGCTACCCCAAGACTGATTAGTTTGTTCAGGAATTCGACAATCTTTCCACGAACGTAATCGCTGCCCTTAAAATTATTTTAATTGATTCAATGTTAAATGTAAAAATTACTTACTTGATTCAAATCCTTAAGACCACTGAGTTCACAATTTCTAACATTTTCCGGGTTACTATAATCGCTTATCCCACAATCACTGTTGAAATCATTGTAACCATATGGCACCGCTGGATATTCTTTATTTCCGATGTTAGCTGTACTTCCTCCAGTTCCTTGTGCGTTGTCCGAAGAACCAGTCATGTGGTTAAATACAATATCAACGTAAATTCTGCAATATGTTTTAGATTTTAACGAGAAAATATGTTTATCTCAAAAGTTACCTTACGCCCACATTGTTACATCTTCTGGTCATGTCGGCGAAAGAATTTTCATCTCCAGACCTGGTAGCAATTTTGTAACTGATTGGCTGGTATCGTTCCCACCATGGTCTACCAGAGCATATTAAATTTTCACTAACTGGTGAGACCTACGTGTAACAAATTTTACGTTAATTTTTGGTTTATTTAATGTCAATTCTTTGTTGTAATTGTTTGTAATTATCTTTTATAATTGTGATATATATTGATAACGCATACCCAAAAATAAAAAGATAAGTATGATTATTTTTTCAAAATTTACCTGAACTCCACCGTATCCTTTATGTTGCAAGAATCGTTCGCATTCGTCTGCGATATCTGAATATTTCCATTCGAACAAGTGAACTATTGTGTTTCTATCGTCCCACATATGGGTGTCCTTTTGAGCACTGCTAAGTGCAATAAGGACAAAAATGCCCACACACAACATTGATGTCTTCATGATCAGATGAGATGATGAAAAGCTACGTTTGCGGTCCATTTTTATATACTTGTTGCTATCTGTGTTATGTTAAAATATGAAATTAGGCTATCACATGGTGATGTAATTGATCAGACCGAAGTTGCTTTATAATTGCGTTTTCATTACCTCTCAAGTAGTTTTTTTTATGATAATTGAAATCTGTATTAAATTGAAGTGTCATCTTTATTCTTCCGCGTTTTTTTTTGTTTGATCTTCATGATTTTTCGTCTGACGAAATTTTCACATAAATGGTGTTTCAAATTCTTTCATTATTTATATTCTTTTATGAAGAACCTAATTTCTTTTACCGCGTTTATATTTTGTTTTTCTACTGATTATTTAAGTTTATATCCTTGTCTTCTTATTTAGTTGTAAGTGGATATTAATTGGATATGTTCGGATATGAAACTATGGTTTATATATACGCCAGCTCTACAAGACTTATAGGCTCCTGGTTTTGAGTTGTTTTGATTTTTTTTTCATTTCTTCCTGATGTTGGTTCCAGTCCTTAATGTCCAAAAGTCTCATATACTCCATCGTTGCTTCCAACCATTTTCTCTTCGAACGCCCCTTTTTCCTTTTACCACTAGCTAATTCTACAAGCACCTTTTGCCTGCTTCTCACTTGTGGCATACGAGCTACATGCCACAACCATTTCAACCTCAGGGCCCTTATTACATTTTTTCTTTCATTCATTTCCATTATTTGCCGATTTATTTTTTTTTCTCCATGCTCTTGATTCTTCCCTTATTCCACTAAAAACTGTTTTAAGCACATTCCATTCACATATAAATAGCTGTTTTATATACTCTTACCTTTGTTTTTCTTGCAATTAACTTAGATTTCAACATCTTCATCAAGAACCCGCCCGTCCTGCCCTTTGTCAACTTTTTTATATTTCCATCCCTTCATCTCTACTGCTCGTTATTAAATTTATACAGACATTCAAAATGGTTGACACTGTTAAAAGAATGTTTTCTGCTGTCACTAAATTATATACTGACTTTATTTCTCCATTCGCCTTTTTTTTTCTCTCCCATATTGCCTTGACTGTAATTCCAGTTTCTCAAATACCTTTTCCATCTCAATTTCGATCTCGTCATCGTATCATCGGCGAATGCTATAATTTGCTGCTTACAAAAATACACTGCATTCCGGGTTGAAATTCGTCTTTCAAAGACGATGTTAAATAGGGTGGAGAGCGTCCCCTTTCTTTAGTCCTTGGTTTACGCTAAAGGCTTGTGATACCATACCACCGACCTTCACTCTGCAAACTCTGTTCTCTAATGTCATTCTTAGAAGTTTTATCAAGTTCTTAGGAATATTCAGCTTATATAATGCTTCATATATCTTACTTCTGTTTTCTTGTGCCTGTTTATAATCAATTATATATGGAGTTCTAGGTAATTCTAGGTTTTGGGCATAGCTACTGATTTGGATTTGCTTAATGGTGAATTTTTTGATCTATGGTTGATAGTTCCTTCTTAACTCCTCTCTGATGCTTCCCAATTTCCTCATTCCCATATAAACTTATTCTGTTTCTGATAATCAGAGCCAAAATTTTATAGATTATATCAAGCATTGCATTTCCCATATAACTATTAGATTATTCGAAATTATTCTATTCCTATATGCTACAGATTCACTTGTAAATTCTGCTTTATAACTCTTGCTTTAAAATTTCCACTGTGAATCCATTTTCTCCCCTACTCTTATTATTATTTAAGTGGAGGCTCAGTTGCTGGATCCTGGTTGTCTATTTTCATCAGGTGCTACAAGAAGTGCGACAATTATATTTGTGGTTGAAATTATAAGAAAAAATTTTTTTAAGAGAGAATTAAAGACTGAGAATTTGGGATGGAAATCAACATAAAGAAAATGGAAGTTATGGTAGTCTTAAGAGAAGAAGAAGCAAGAAGAAGCAATTAATATAAACTGATAGAAAAGCAATATGGCCAAAAGTATAAAATATCTCGGATTGTTGTACAGAAGTACAGCAAACATTGAAATAGATATGGAATAATGGCGGCATTGAGGCAGTTGAATGCATTGACATCTGTTCATGATCTGCTTTCTGAAAAAAAAAAAAACGAGAAGTAAGCAAGGAACCAAAATGGTATTCCTCACTGTAGTGATTTAAGAAAGTGAATCTTGAATACTGAATAAAATGTATAAGTCTGGAATAACGGAAAAACTAGACGAAACATGTAATAATAAAATAAGACAAGATTAAGGGTTGACCCATTTACAATGAAAATAGAACTTAACTGGTCTGGACGACTGGTTCCCATAAAAATGGTAATCTGATTAAGGATATGTAGGAAGCAGGTTGGAAAAAGAATGCCAAAAGAGGGAAGTCCATAAAGATGTACAATCAAAAGGAGAAATTTTTGATTTAAGAGGCATCATATTCGAAATTCTGCACAGACAAGTAACAGACGAATAAAAAGTTTGAATAACGTCCTAAGGCGTAATTTACTTGAAGATTTTTGAAGATTTTGTTCTTAGATTATTTATAATTGACAAACTGTACTTATTTAAATAGCATTTAACAAAATTATTTTAAATAGTAAAAAAAAATTTTATACTGATTTTGAATTTTTATTGATTACATTTTACAATCTAGCATTGACGTGAATAGCAAGAACACCATCATCTTCGCTTTGGTCGAGTTCAATGTAGCCGTAACCATCGGAACCAACATTAACTGTTTTACCCGTGCACGAACCATTTTCCAAATTACCACTGATGACATCGCAATAAGCACCCGATGGCAAGCAAGTTTGTAAATTTTGATATATACTACCACCGTTAGTGAAAGCAATGAAACCTTTGTCTCCACGACAGAAAGCAATTTGTTGATCACCGTTGGTCCACCAGTCGTTTATACCAGTGCCTCTTACGGCGTTTTTAAATACTACCATATTGTAAATTTGACGCCATCTGTGTTCGCAAATCCAACCGTTGGAGCAAGTATCGTCAGAATTGATCCCCGGGGAGATGATGTTTCCGTAGCCATCTTGTGGTGGACCTAAGTTTTAAGGACATTTTTTAAGATATATGATCAAAAAATATTGTTTTTCTTTAAAAAATAGTTTGTTACTCACCAGCATCGGTGTCAGTGAAGTCAAAACTGGACATTACTCTAGTGGAACCGTATGTATGAGCTAACGTAAAAGCAACAGCCATTTTGTATTGTTTGGAAGTCTTGTAAGTAAGAATCGTATCGCCACCAGCACCATGGCCTCTTTGGTTGTCGTGATTGTCGACAAAAACGAATGCATCAGAACTAGGTAGAAAACCCCATCCGGTTCCCCAATTTTCTAGGTAAGTTAATTTATCTTGACCTCTGAAGACTCTACCGATTTGAGCACTGAACTGAAATTCTGTGACAGTTCCCATATGTGTGTATTCGGTGGCAGATACGGCTTCGCCGCCCAAATCGATTACTTCTTGGTAAATGAAAGGCCTGGCTCCAGAAGCAAATCCATAATCGGTGTTTAGATTGCTCAGACTCCCGTAAATTATTTCCAAATCTCCAGGCCACATGTGTTTAGCGGCGTCGACCCGGAATCCGGCAACTCCAAGGCTGATTAGTTTGTTCATAAATTCGATAATCTTTCCTCGAACGTAATCACTGCCCTTAAATATTTAATTTAATGGTTTTAGGTATTTCTTAATCAATGAAAGTTTACTTGATTCAAATCCTTGAGACCTGTGAGTTCACAATTTCTTACATTGTTGGCATCATTATAATTGTTAATCTCACAATCACCATTGAAATCATTATAACCATAAGGCACGGATGGATATTCCTTAGCGCCTGTATTAGCTGTGCTTCCTCCTGTACCGTATGCATTATCCCAGTGACCAGTCATATGGTTGAATACAATATCAACGTAAATTCTAAAATTGATTTTCTTACGCTTCTAAAACGTTGAAAAATTAAAACTTACCTTACGCCCACGTTGTTGCACCTTCTTGTCATATCGGCGAAGGCACCTTCATCTCCGGATCTGGTTGCAATATAGTAACTGATTGGCTGATATCGTTCCCACCATGGTCTGCCCGAGGATACTAAATTTTCACTTACTGGCGAAAGCTTAAAAATTACAAATTCAGTTATTTACTAAGTCTACACACTTTATATGACGTTAATAAATTGTAAAAAGCTCGTTTTACACGACGTATAATTCTACATAAAATTCGTATAATATTATACTGGGTGTCCCCGAAAGGTCTGTACAAAATAATAACACATATTCCTGAGGACAAAATAGGACGATTTAACCCAACTTACCTCTATTCAAAGTTGCTTCGTTTAGCCGCTAGAGGGATACTAAATTCCTGAAAAGAAATCGTTTTTTCGAGAAAACTTTATAACGCTTCTCCCGATTGGGACCAAATTTGGTTTATGGGTTTGTACTGAAAGAAAGCATTATTTGACACGCTATTTTCTCTTCTGCGTGTTTTGTAAGTGGTCAAAAAATGGTCATCCATATCTTAAGAAGCTCATTATTTTTTTGTTACAACATGAATACTTTTGAAACTTTTTTTGCTGATAGACACATATGTTACCTACATTTCTTGTCTCTTGCTCCATTTCGCCATTTCTCATAGTTTAGGCAGAAAAAAATAATAATCCTCAACACGAACTAGAAATTTTAATTAAATCAACGAAAAAAAATCACAACAAATGTTCGAATATATATAATATATAATATAATGCAAAGATTAACACGTCGTAAAAATTTGAACTGGACTCTTCTCATCATTTCGACATCGTTTCTTACAGTGTCTACTGCATTTTGGATGTGTTGCCACAATAAATAAAAAAAAAAAACGATGTAGAAATGATGAGAAGAGTCCAGTTCAATTTTTTACGACGTATTAATATTTGAATTCATGCAGAAGGCGGTATATTCGAACATTTGTTGTGATTTTTTTTCATTGATTTAATTAAAATTTCTAGTTCGTGTTGAGGATTATTACTTTTTTCTGCCTAAACTAT
>JAFFZR010008204.1:1434-13778 GCA_018397195.1 Lethrus apterus | reverse complement strand
ATAGGATGGACGATAGGAGAATAGTAAAAATTGCTCGTGATAAATTACCACGGGGGCGCAGGAGCGTAGGGCGTCCTCGAAAGAGATGGAACGACAACCTGAATGCAGAGCAATAGGCAAGTGACGAAGAATAAACAGGCGATTCGCCTAAAGTCAAGAAGGAAGAAGAAGAAGAAGAAATACAATATTACGTGTGAAAATAAATGCAATCGGTTGTACGCATTGGTTTATGGTTATCTTCAACTCCGACAAACCGTGATAAAAATTGAAACTGCGACATAATTAATTTGTATTTAAATTCGTTTTTAGAATTCAATTTTCATTGGAATTAATTATTAGTTTTGAAGAAAGACAATATTTTAGAAATATTGACATAGATTTGATAATAGTCAATATTTAAGTCATACATAGTTCGCGACTGGTGTCGCCCATTAGACTGATAAATTTAAACTTACAAGCCTAAACACCCGTTCTCCCCACAGTTGTGGCGTAATTTTTGTATTGCTATCTCTAGCTGTCAACAAAAGAAAAAAATCAGACATACAAGCTGGGAGTTAAATACGATGATATTGTAGATTCATTTTGTCCTTCGCATGAAATTATATAGCAAATGTACATTTAGTAAATTCATTATTCAAAGAATTACATCATGAGGCAAAATTTGATTTCAGGATAGAATTGACTCCAATAAAAAAATCATCGTGATATAATTACATGCAAGTGGGTATAAAAACTGTCGTGCTATGATGCGAGAAATAAATTTGGTAAATTAAACGATATGGATGATGGACTATAAATTGGCCACGCAACGGACTATATTATATCAAATTATATTTCTTCCCTCACTATGAATACATCAGCAGAGTGACGCAATAAATGTATCTTTCAAAGTTCATAACGAATTAGACAGTGACGATGTCGCCCTGATGGTGTCACTTGTAACAGTGTAAGAAATATCGGCAATATTCGTCAACAGCCGCGGAAGCCTTCGTAAAAATGAATAATATATTTTTACAAAATCGCCATTATCCAATAAAGCGAACAGGAAATTGTAGTGCACTTGCTGAATACTGCAGTAGGAATAAATTTAAACAAAGATAACATTTTTTTGTAGAATTATAATTAACTAAACGCTTTTTCTCTTCAGCAAATTTCATTCAACGTAAGAAAAATATTTCAGTTTGCTGTAAAGCTCTGTTATTTTAACTTGTAATAAATACACTGACACTTCATTAATTGCTGTTTATTACTTACTGCATATTTATTTCTCTTTGAAAATCTGCAGTAATTACAAGTTGTTAAATGTACAATCACGTGCACTTTAATATGCAAGCTTAATTTATATTTCTTATAGGTTCCAATTAAGAAGGTAGTAAACTTAGATCCGTTTTTATTGTGAGAGTCACGTAAAGAAACTTATTTTTTTTGTTATTTAATAACTGCCCAAGCATGCAACAATAAATGTATACATTTGTAGTTTTGTATGCAGAAAGCAATATAATATATAAGGAATGAAATAATAAATCTAAATACCTCTAAAAGCTGAAACAAATATACAAAAAACATTTTTTTTTTATTATTAAAATGAGAGATTAGCGAAACTGTAATCTTATAATTACCTAGAAGTTGAATGTCTTCAACTTCTAGGTAATTATAAATTATGCTAAGTTGTTCTGACAGATTTTTTATTCATTAACTGACTGAAATAATTGTTTCAGTAAACTTAAAAAATAGATTTATTGGTTGATTGGTTATTTATCTGTTTCTTCTTATGTGACATTATGGATCCTGATATGTGTATTACAAGTGAACAATGAGCCACAAGATTCAAACAAAAAATTAATTTATTTCAATTCCGATTATACGGGAAGCTATGTTATTTATCTAAAGAACTTGTCTTTTAAAATATTGAATTATTTAAATATTCTATTTAGAATTGATTGCAAATCCCAAATTTAATAAACTTACTAAAAACATAATAAAACTATATAAGTAAAAAAAACGTATTTGCTAAGACCATAATGCCACATTGTTTCATAATAACATATATCAATACAAACTCACCCTTGTACTGTAACGCCACAAATACATAGTTGAACATTTACCTGCAACAAAAAAAAACATGATTTAAAGGAAGTGTTTTATTATTTGTTATGCATAACATAAAAAAGCATTAACCGGAATAATTTATCCAAAATCTAAATGTAAATTACGATATATACAGGTGTGGCAATTATCTAGGATCGGTCGATCACAGCTTAGCTGTTCATTTTATCAAAAAATGTTTTATATAAAAGTTATTCGGAATCAAGCAGTCCATACTGCAAAAATATTCTGATGCATACAGAGGTTTAGTTTCGCTTTTACATTATGCAACTTTGTTATTTTAAATGGAACACACTGTATATTATAAAATAAAATTTAGAGTAATTTTAGTTAACTAATCATATACTAAAACTCAACGGTTTGAGAGATATTTATCTTTTAAGAAAAAAGGATACATTTGCACCGTTCTCTTAGAAAGTCAATTCAACCATTGTTGATAGTTGTTTTACAATAATTCTTGGGCAACTTTATGCCAATACTTGAAGCTGAATAATTCACATTAACCATAGTTATTTTTTTATACAAAGTGTTCGAAAATTGAATATTAACTTAAGCATCTTTAAATGGGCAATACTCGTTTTCTTTAAATGGAAAAACTTGTATATTTTTATGTCATTCCATAGAGATTTGAGATCTCTTTCTATCGTATATAAGATTCTCTATACCTAAAGTTAATACTTTCTGAGTTATAAGTTATTTATTATGACAAAATTAATATTGGTCAAAATGACATGAAAAAGAAGGTTGTAAGGTGTTTCGTTGCAAATTTATTGAATAGAAGTGGAGATGATTTCTTTCCATCTCTAGTTTTACAGTAAGGCCGCAATTAAATACAAACAATATTTCATTTACGAAACTCGGCGGCAGAATAGACTTGATCCCGAATAACTTTTACTTAAAACATTTTTTGATAAAATGAACAGGTAAGCCGTGATCGACCGATCCCAGATAACTGTCACAACCTGTATAGATTTATGACAAAAACAATAGCAATAATTAAAATGTCGCGTTTATAATTCATATTGATAATAGGAATCTGTATAAAACATTGCTTGAAAAAAGTTTTCCAAGCAGAGTTGTCTAACATTCTAGAAACTCGTTTCCAAACCAACCTCTACAACCATAACCTAGAGAAGTTGGACAACAAGATAATTTTAAAGGGAAAAATAGTAACTTTGATACTGTCAGTCTGGAAACTTGACGAGCAGGTTGAATTTAATGTATAGATCGCTGAGTTCTTCGCTCAGATATATATTTTTTTATTTCCTTATTATTCGAAAAATTATTTTGTAAACTTTATAAGCTAGTATACACAAATAATGACCGATAAATTAGGCAAAATTAAAAAAGAAATATGAACTTCGATACATATTATAATTATGATATTATAAAATATATTTTAAATATTATGAATATTTAATATATTATGTGAAAAACTCGCACAAAACAAATCAAAAATGTTAATAGATCGTGATGCCTACAGTAATTTATTCATTTATAAAAGACAGTTGAACACGCAAGACGGCAATTAGGAACAAACTTTTGACTTAATGAAATACAAAAGAAGTAACGAACAGTATCTCATATAAAAGAGTCTATAATCTATCCGCCTCACAGGATTAAATTTTACTAGTCGCAATGCAGTCAAAAACTTCATAGTATAAATTAAATTAATTTGTGAGAGAAGTATTTATTAATGTATTTCAAATTTATTAAGTTTCCTGAATCGTTTTAATAAATCATTCTCCACGTAGCAAATTTACTGCAGGACAGCTTCATAAATACACGTCAAATACATGTATTTAAGATGTTGCAGTTAAACATAAATTTTATTGTGATTATTTTTGTAGACCTATTTGTACCTATAAAAGCAAATAATATCGATTCTACTGCCATAATAAAGGTGTAAATACTTTTTCAGTACGTGTGAAAATCTATGAAGTTCTGCTATATATTTGTTATCGATCTAACATGTAATAAACGTTAAGCAATGCTTATACGTATAACTAATTCATCATAAATAATTTTATAATTTATGACCGTATTCCTAAATTACTGTTATTCGACTATTAAAGTTGCATGATACAGATTTTTCCGGGCTTAAGATAAAATGTTCATTTATACATTTAGCGTTTAAGTACATGGTATAAGTTTTACTATTTTTGAAAATTCTTATTAAATTAAAGACATCAACAGGATCATCTTTGAAATAGATTATACTATTTCAACACGTGATAACTAACCTTGGCCCAAATCTAAATATGTGAAAACGGCAGTCCTCTATTGAAGCTTAAACAGAAACAAAAATATATCAATTTTTAAAAGTAAAATATGGAAATAATGTCCATATTTAAAGATTTTTTTCAGTATTTCATATTACCCCCGCCAAACGATAATTGGCTTAAAATGTAAATATTATTGTATTTCTTTTTGTGAAATTGAATTAACAGTTTCACATAATGCAAAAATTCTTCCAGCATTCAACGTATTCTGGCCTGATAAAATAAATGTCTTGAAAATGTCAAATTTATTGTATCGTCTCTCTGCTCATGACTTTCAGGCATAGGAAATACGTAAAATAAAAACTTTATTAACACATATTCTATTTTATTTATTAAATTCGTCGAAAATGTATGTTTATGTATGCGACAAGTAGATATAACTTCTATCTGTAAAAGTGTAAATCATTACTCGTTAGTAACAATGTGATTTATACCGCATGTGGTACGCGGCTTGAATATCGTGGTCAAATACATTACATTATTTAGTACCATAAAAGATATACGAGATATCCTTACTGAATCTCACTCTAACTAGATTGTGTTAATATACACATTAAATTAATTGATAAATGCTTCTGCAATATAAAATTGTTCCTTAGTCGATAGATATTGTTAGTTCACCACCGTAAAGTAAACAAAATTACAAATTAATGTGCCGTATCGTATGCGTTAAATATTCGACTCAAATATGGGTCTTTATAAACAACAAAACGTAACAACAAACTCGGCAAGTGACAGATAATAATGATACTCATTCACGATATTTGCATAAGTATTGCTTTATACCAGAATTTATGTTACTCAATCAGCTAGACAGATTTTACATCCCGATTTCGTTGATTGTGTGAAATCTATTGGAATCATTTGTTTCAGCGGTTCTGATCGAGAGCAATGGCAAAACTCATTAATACTGCAATCTTAAAATTAACTAAATATCTATCAAGCCAAAATTGGATTAATTGATGCAGTCTGCATTATAATTTATTTATTAAATTATTTAATTAACTTAAAACTAAAAATTACATTGACGAACATAAATAGATGATGAAAAAGTAGAGCTTTTTCACGTGAGCAAACAACCAGTAAAAAACATGAAAATGAAATAAAATACAGTTATTAAATTATTTAATTACAGATGAAATGATATTCAAGGCAATTATAATAAATTGAAATAAAAACTTAAAATATATAAAACGCTTATGCATGTCCAACTGTGTCCGTAAATTACAATTTTATAGGTTGGTATTTTATTTAACAATTAAGACTTAACTTTAAATTAAAACTAAACAAACTACATAAAATGTTCTTCTTAAAATGAAATATTAAAATATAATGGAAAATAAGCCACAAACAATGTTTAAACTTAATACCTAACGAGACATTACAGAATTAAATATAAAGTAAATTAAAATTAAGCTGCACCACCAAAGTAAAAATGTTAGTGTTAAAAAGCTGTATGTTACTCTGTAACTGTACATTATTGAATTTTTATTGAATTTCTTTTGGGAACGAATTAATGGAATCATTCTATAAATTTGTTCTTCTCTCGGAAATAGTGAAAGGTATCTGATTTGTGAAAAGTTCTTGAAAGTACACTGAAATTTAAATTTGTCAATAACTCTATCTAGTCTCAATATACAGGGTGTCTAAAAACTGACGCCCGTGCATTCGGGATGTGACTCAGGGGGCTAGAACAAATTGAAAATTAAGAGTGGAAAATTTGTCGATTGTCCTTCGTTATCGAGTTATTAATGAAAAACTAAAATGTAACGTTTAATATTTAAAGTTTTTAACAATGACTTATAAAACAAATTCGTATCAAAAGATGTTCAAACAGATCGCCTCCTACTTCAAGGCAAACATGAATACGAGCTACTACATCTTCAGGATCCACAAAAGGTTCGCGGTAAACGTTTTCTATTAAAAATCCCTAGAAAAAAAAATCCAACGGATTCAATTTTCCATTCTTAATTTTCAATTTATTCTAGTCCCCTGAGTCACATCCAGAATGCACGGGCGTCAGTTTTGAGACACCCTGTATTTAATTTATTGTGTATAATGTAGTAGTTATTGTCATGGTTTGTTTTTAAATATTATTCTATATGATGAATTTGTTTGTAATTTACGAGAATATTGATAGTCGGATTCCACATCAATGAAGAGAAGCTCATTACGGCGGATAAATGCATAATACAGAGACATTAATGTGACAGGGCCATTGAAACTCTTACAGATTCGTATTATGAAATGTAATATTTTGCTAGAATTAATTGCGATTTTATCAACGTGCGCATTTAAACATATTATAGTTTCTCATCGATTACACTATTTTATAAATTAAAAAAAAAAAAAAATTGTGCATTAGGTTCCACTATATTTTTCTTGTGTACTTTGACCCGCTAAACTCGAAAATTGCATTAAACCATTTTTTTATGGATACGTTTTCCAGATATGAATTTTTATACTCTTTTTGGGTTTCTTCGGAAGTTGTTTCATTATTTGAATCATATCTCGAGTTAGGAACGACCAATCTCACCGTTCGGCATATCAAATTAAAGATAATCATTTCACCATTAAATGTTACCAACATTGTTTTTCAGTCGCTTAAGTAGTGTCAGTGCAGTGGGCATCATGTGACAAAAAAAAATTTTTTTTGCCCAAATCGAAATCAATAATTCACTCTATCGGCGAGAAAAAGTATAAATCGTGGAAGTATACGCAGTTTCTTATTTTTTACGTAGAGTTTGCACTTTTACAACGAGAAAAGGTATTTAGGATGAAAATCTAGGTAGAAATGTCGAAGTTGTGATCAATTATACAGTATGTCCTTGGATTGAGTTTACAATAGGTATGATTGACCAAAAATTTTCGAATTGGAATTTCATATTTTGGGATTCCGCCCTGCTTGGTCTGAAACTTATTTTTAGTTTACTATCGATTTTTTAAAGTCAAGTAGGCCTTTACAGTTTAGCAAACACTATTTTAGTTCTAGGTAAACTACCCTTTCCGTTCACAGTACGTCAAAGTGTTACTAAGAAAAGTTGTTCAGAATGAAAAGTTATGCAAATTTTTATAATGATCGGCCTACTTTGATAAAATCCAGTATTGGTCAGTTTCCTTTTGTGTCCACTTCATTTTCAACTTCGTTTTGGGTCAACTTTGTGTCAGCTTGACTTTAAAGAAACAAATCTGCAATTGAAACTACAATCATACCTTGAGATGGGTTAATGATCACAAAAACAAAAAAATATAAGAAATTTTTAATTAAATTATTAAAACAAAAAAAAAAAAGTATTGAGTTATTCTATTAACCTTCCACCTTCGGCACTGCATAATTCAATCCTCCGTCGCAGTTCCTTAAAGCTATTCCGGATTTCCTGAATTGGTAAGGCAGATATAGCATCTTTTATGCGATTTTTTAATACCTTGGCATCATTGGGTAAATTTTCTGCATACTCTACTTGTTTTAAACGTCCCCACAAATAAAAATCAGCAATAGTCAAATCTGGGCTCCTTGGGGGCCATAAAACTGGACCATTCCTACCCATCCAACGCTGACCAAATTTACGGTTTAAGCAATTTCCAACAATTTGTGAATAATGCGCCGGACAAACATCGTGTTGGAAATACAGTGACGGCCGATAATTGAGAGGCAACTCATCTAAAGCGTCATCGAAGAAATTGTCTAGCATATTTAAGTATGTATGCTGGTTATTAAGTCACCTCATGCTTAAAAATATCTTTTATATTTTTTTGTTTTTGTGATCAAGTCAAGCTGACACAAAGTTGACACAAAACGAAGTTGACACAAAAGGAAACTGACCTGCATAACGCCATAACTTTTCATTCTGAACATTCTGTTTCTTAGTAACACTTACTGTTAACGGAAAAGGTAGTTTACCTAGAACTAAAATAGTGTTTGCTAAACTGTAAAGGCCTACTTGACTTTAAAAAATCGAAAGTAAACTAAAAATAAGTTTCAGACCAAGCAGGGCGGAATCCGAAAATATGAAATTCCAATTCGAAAATTTTAGGTGGACATACTGTATATGTACAAAAATTTTTTCTCTATTTCTGTATTTTTTTTTCCTTATTTATAGCGTATAACTCCGTTTATTTTTATTGTACTCTTTCAGTATAATATGAGATTATTAGAAATAATTTTGGCTCCTACTTAGTCTTCTGTATATTTTGGAATGAGTTTCTCTTATGAGAAACCTGATATAATCTCCCGTCAGACCTTCCTCCCAAAATCGCTGGTAGCGCCGCTCAATGGTCTTCATTTCTTGGTGGAACCTCTCACCATGCTTGTTGCTAACGTCACAGAGATTCTCCGGGTGAAAAAAAAAATCGCGTGAGAATGCAGAAAATGAATCTTCAGGGATATATTTACGCCTATTGGACAAATAAAAAAATGAATGACATATAACATTTGTTCCCGGATAATCTCCGTGACGTTAGTGACGAGCATGGTGAGAGGTTCCAACGAGAAATGAAGACATTGAGCAGTACTACCAGGGATTTTGGGATCAGGGAATAATGGGAGATAATATATGGTTCCTCATTTGAGAAACGGATTCCAAAATAAACAGAAAAAAAAGCAAGAGCCAAAATTATGTCTAATAATCTCATATTATATTGAAATAGTAAAATGAAAATAAACCAAATGAATAAAACTGCATTACACGCTATAAAAAGGAAGATATACAAAAATAGAGAAAAAGTTGAATTTTGGTACTTTCACATATAACTGATCATAATTTCGGCATTTCTACATAGATTTTCAAAGTAAATACACTCTTCTCTTCGCAAAAATGCACTCTCCGTAAAAAATAAGAAAGAAGGTTACTATTTATATTTTTCCTCGACGATAGAGGGAATTATCGATTTTGATTTGGGCCAAAAAATTTTTTTTCATATTATGGCCCATTGCACTGAAACTACTGAAGCGACTGAAAAACAATATTAAGTAACATTTATTGGTAATTTGATTATCTTTAATTTGATGTGCCGAACGGCGAGATTGGTCATTCCTAACTCGAGATATTCTTCAGATAGTCAAACTACCACCGAAAAAATAACAAAAAAAAATTTTAAAATTCATATCTTGAAAACGTATCCATAAAAAAATTATTAATGCAATTTTCGAGTTTAGCGGGCCAAAGTATATAAGAAAAATATAGTGGTACCTAGTGCACAAAATGGCTGTATACTAGTCTTATTATAACTGGATTTATGTGTATGACTTACTATTATCATTTTGCCCTAATTTATACATCAACTATATTTTGAGAAATTGAGGAATAAACAATTCCGATCACAGTAAAAGATTGTTAGTCTGTCCATGTTCACCTGGATTCACTTGCACTCATCCTCATCGCTGACTTGTAGATAAATTTTCATGCGATCAGCATAAATATTATTTTTGAATATTGGGAACATTTAAAAAAGTATGCCAAAGCTCGGAAAATATTTCCCCCACTATTCTAGACCTAGTTCCAGTAATATTGCAATTACAAGGTAAATTTTACTTATAGTTTACATCGAACATATCCGAATGTGTTTAATTTGTGCATGTACAATCTTTAAATGTAACATCTTACGTCTTCAAAAAGTTTACGTCCCGCAAAATCACGATAGTTTTCAAATATTTGCATAATAACTATTCGTTATTATACAATGTGTGAAATAAAATAAATTTAATAATGTCAAACAAAACTGGACATAAAAATAGATCGTTCACATTCATAGCTGTATAATTCAATATGCTTAATCAAAACCCGAAACGTAATTATACGTAATATTAAAAAACAAACACGCATGGATGTTTTAATATAAAACCGCAAAATCCTGAAAGGAGAAATAAATACTATTAGTTTTATGTCAATGCTAAAAACATAACAAACGAGAATAATTTATAAATTATATTCAGACGAAGTCGGTAAATAGGGATAAATCGAGTGGTTAATCATAAGGTTCATTTCACGCGAGGTAGAGTTCAAATCAGAATAAATATCGCTTACCCGGTTATGAGCAGCCCTGTATCGATGCCATCGGTTCAATTATGATTTTCAGTTACTAATCGGAAAAATAGACTTTACAATGTCAATTTTACATAGCTCTTATGTCGTGTGAAATGTCGATTAATAAAGAAGCTACTGAAGAAAATAGCCTAAAGAAAACTGTTTAGTTATTACTCAGGAAATTAGTACGCTGCCAGAGTTTTCGTGCAAGCTATCATTGTCAAAAACCAAATATTTAAAGAAGGCAATTTAAACCTACCTGCATTCAAAACTCAAATAAAAATTAAAATACATATAACTTAGAAAACAAAAATTGCTTAGTTTAAATTGGGAGGCATAATTTGAATTAAGGGTTCAATTAGGTTTGTTTTGTGAGGAACTAACATAGAATTAGTTGGTCTTGGTTTACTAGTTTTTATTATTCCGAAACAGTTTAGTTTGGTTTACGATCTGCAATAAAATGCAGCATGTGACATCGTGTCAATTGTCAAATGTTGTGTTAGGCAAATTGCAAAAGTCGTCCTTTATTTTCATTTCGATTTCGTTAATCTTATTGCTTAGTCCCTGCACATTGACGTGAAATATATAATTGTTAGTATTATTTGTTTGTTCGCTGGTGGTAAAAAAACGTTTTTTTTTTTTTTTAATTACAAACAATGGTTTAATATCAATTAATTATATCTTATTTCACATAAAAATATGTGGTAAGAACAAATAAACTGCTAAAAACCATTAAGTTACGTATATATGATTAAAATTAATTATTAAAAAGTGGCAAATATTGTGAGCGAAAAAACGGTAGGTTCTGTGTGACGTCACCAACCATACATCTGTCACAGATGATCTGTTTATGATTATCGAATTATCGATTGTGTTGCTTGTTTTTAAATATACACAAAGAAGAATTAGAAAATAAAAATAACAAATAAAGAACATTCAACGCAAAGCACGCAGGGTAAGAGAAAATAGTCTCGTCACGTTTTAGAGGGAAATTCTATAATGCAAATTTCATTATTTTTTATGTCTCTATGTTCGGACAAAAAACAATATAAAAATACCGGTACTTTCAATTTTAATAATCTATCCATTTGGTAAATAAAAAAAAAATTCCCATTGTGTGAATTGATCAAATATTTTCTTTGAATAAATTACCTGAATGATTTTGAAACCAGAAATAGTGTCTAATTATTTCTCATTTTTACAATCAATGTTTAAAATATCATACTCTAACAAATATTTATTTATTCTTTTTTTGTGTGTATTTAGGTGTAGTCTGGAAACAAGAAATGTTTTCTGTTTAGGAGTGCAGAGATAGCATTCGAATTGTGTACAACGTGGCTAAATATTTTCTCATAACAATAAGACTGATCTTTATTAATAGGATATCAAAGTTTATCTTTTATTTCTGCAAATTAACTCCGATTTTATATTTGGCATCTTAGTGTTAAATTCTTTAGAAAACGATATATAACGCGGCAACGCCGATAGATAAAGAATAATATTTTGTAAAAATATAAACTATGTTCCATTAACAAAGAAAAGCTTGGTGCCAAACAATACATCCTGTTGAGTGGAAAACAATTTTAGGTTGTTAGAACCATATTTAAAACGTCCTCCTCGAAAGCTAATAATAAAGTCAGAATAGAATCCTGCAGTAAATGTAATATTTCACTTTGAATATGAGCGTTTCCGTTTTGTGTTTCACGAGCCAACGAATTCTAATACATATAGTGCATACCAATTTAAATGCTAATATTCTCAGGGTGATTAGTGCCAAATTATTAGTAGTAAATTTTGATTAATATCAAATTCTTGGTTGTAAATGCGTGAAATTATACTCATCTTTTCATTCTTGAGTAACTAACTAATAAAAAACTTCTTATGTAATAAAAATATATTAATTACGACCAGGGTCGTCTTAACAGCATTGAAG
>JAFFZR010008203.1:0-13782 GCA_018397195.1 Lethrus apterus | reverse complement strand
TGTCATTTAAAAAAAATTATGATGACGTCATTGTGCAAAAACAAATGACGTCATTCCAAAAAAAATAACGTCAGAAGACGGCATTTTAAAAACAAAAATTGACCTGTCCGAGCGATTTTCTTAAAAACATTATAAAACGCTTTTATGAATTTTGTTCCAAACTTTATCACCACACTGTATATATATACATAAATAAATTTGGATATATATATATATATTCTTGAAGGATTTAAATGTGACGACCATACGGAACTTCGTTTGTCTGATAGGGTGGCAACCTATAAGGATATCGACGATCACTTTCCGAATAAATTCGTCTTTCCGGATTCTTGTTAATCTCTTTAACAGTCAAGTCTGTCGAAACTTTCAATGGATAAGGCGTTTTACCGTGCAAATTTTCATCGTACCTGGATTTCGTAATAGGATACGGTTTGCTATCTATGTAAGAGTCACCAACTGAATCATCACGATGGCCTGTGTAAACGCTATCATAATGGTCTCTGTATCTATACATGTCACGTAAATCGACGATAGGTGGTGTACGCACAACTTCTGGTAAAGTTGCATAATATATTATACGCTTTTGCTTATTATATATTGGATGTTCTGGTTGATAATATTTATCAGTCATATCAATCAGATTCATAAAGTGGACTACCTCTTCTATATTCATCCCGGTAATAATCCTGAGGATAATACGATTGGGAGTAACTTTTATAATACCTTGGAACACGAAAATATTTTCGTTTATACTCGCTGGGATATTCGTGTTCATCTCTAACTATATCCCTATTGATGTCTCGTCCTCGGACATCATTTTCATACACGCGATAAACAGGTGGTGGACCAGACTCGGATCTACGTTGAGTTACGAAATTAACTCTTGGAGCACGCGAAGTATCTGACGAAGACACGCTATTATCATATGTATTCAAATGCCTATTACCAACTGGATAAGGTTGTTTAACCCAATGTTCTTTACTTGGACTTCTAGATTCTTTTGTAGTTTGAGCTTCTTCCTTTTCCCGCTTTGGTCTGTATTTATCTTCGTCATCGTTTACATCAGTATCGTTCTTATCATTTAATAAATCGAGATCGCGTTTAAACCTTATAAAATCATTAATTATTACAACGTCCGTGTCAGAGTTCAATTCATTTTCTTCCTTAAATTCCCCCGAGTACGCTTGCGTTGTATTTTCTGTATAATATTCCTATTTCTAATGGCTTACTTATTAAAAAAATTTGATCACCTCTATCATTTTTAGCATCGTTTCTTTTAACCCTATTTATTTTAAGCGATCTTTTATTTCTCACTTTATCATTTATACATATTTAAATTATCATCATGCATATCATATGACGGGTATGTGGAGTTTAACTGGTAATAATCTCTAAAATATCTAGATTTTGGTATATCGCCATAATCTTCCATAGTGTCAATCATTTCAACATTCTTATAGTCTTCTTCGAAGGATCTTACTTGTCTAAAAAAATGACTTTTTCGTTCATTCTCTTTCAGATAATTCGTATCGACAATAGAATATTCATTTCATCATCGAAGGTATTCCTGTTGAATTCATTATTAACAGTGCTCATTGCGTTTATTGAATGCATGCATAAAAAGTAAATGATAATTTTTGGTTCCATTTCTAAAAATAAACAAATGTATTAGCAAGGTTATATAACATATATTTTGGAAACTGAAATAAACATCGATGTAACAAATAATTTCACGTAAACAATGACCTGTAGAATATTGTTATTCCGGAAACAATTGAAAAACCCGGAAGTTTATTGTTTAAAATCGACTTACACATATACGGTTTTAAAAATTATGTTATATTTATTAAATACTGGCATAATTAACGATGGGACAATTAAAAAAAAAAATGTTAAATTAATATTGAGTAAATAAAATAAAAATAAAGATAAAAATTAAATAAATTGCAAGTCCTTAAATTATTCAATACTGCAATGTTGTTACAAATTATTTCAAATGTTTATTCAATTTTAAATAAGGAATTGAATTTAAATAAGTCAAATACTTGCCTGTACGTATCGCTAAACTCGATATATTTGATTCAGTAACTATTTATACAATGATGTTTTTTACAGAAACCGATATAAACTAAATTCATGTTTGAATACAAATACGTTTATGGAGGGGTATAAATTCTAATAAAGGGAGTTGACCGTACTGTGTCCGAAAGGTGTAACAAATTTTGTTACGCATGTATGGGCCTTCATTGTTATTCTCAATTATGTATTAATATAGTTTATACAACAACTGCAAACATGGGAAAATCGTTCAACTTATAATGTCAAATGTTGGATATACAGAGTGAATTTGAATAATCAATTTTTTTATATACAACCTTGGAAGAAAAAAACGACAACTTCAAAAATTTAGTTATTTTCTAAGTTAATCACTGATATTGGAGTTTTGCAGTAAAAATAAATATGAAAATGGAAGTGCAAATGAGGAGCTGCAAAGATCAGCTTTTGTACTTTAAGACAATTTTCGAAAAAATTCAAGAAACATCGTTTGAAATGGTCCCCGTTATATTCTATACAACAACAAAATTAAGTTTCATTAACCCATTAACCCCAAAAATAATTATCTTTTCAAAAAATGAACACAAAGAGTCCAACTAGAACTATAATAGTTCTGTTTCTACTCATTTAACACTCGTACGATATTACTTGTCCTTGTGTATTAAATATAAATTTAATTGAGATTATCTACATAAAATTATTTTATATAAATACGAAAAAATCTGTTCAAAACAAAATGTTGAGTCATTATACAAATGCATTTATTTTTTCATTTTATAATATTCTAATATACGTAGATATTACGTCATAAATTTATTATTTATTAAGTATGCGTATATAGTAAAACTTTTATATACCTAGTAGATTAACAAATAAACTCATTAATGCATATTAAATTACTAATGAATTATATTATGTTATCACTAGTTTGAATGGAGTCTGGACTGGAAAATATATATCACAATTTATCACGTATTTCCTGATGTTTTATCGTAGCATCACGCAAACAGTTCCCAAACTATTTTAAGCAAATAATTAATTAAACAATTAACCAAATTTATTTTTATATTTTATTTAATAATAATTTCAAATTAAAAACACGGCTTTCTGTGTACGTTTTGTTTGTAAATATATTGCCATAAAAATGTGTCCTGTTATCTTAAACTTGTCAATTACTATTAATAAACGCAGACGTTATCGTAACAGACTCTATAAACTGATTTGAATGCACTGGAACTTAAAAAGCTTTCCTAATATAACATCCGACATATCTCAAGGGATGAAACAGTATATAAGTGATTATTTTTGTGCTAGGCTATGGTTGACACAAGAATAATAACAATTTAGTCGAAATTAACAAATTCCCTTGTGTATTATACATGCGCATGTTCGTAACCATACATAAAGTTAGAATATCGTAAAATGATGCGCCAGATGAGAAAATATCTATCAGACTTGCATATATCATAATATCGTTCCAACAAACAGTACAGTGACTAACAACGAAGTGCATGAAAGGATTATGAGAATTTGTGAGGTATGTTAGTGAATAATTTATGTTGTACTAATTTAATGTAAAGTTATGCCTCCAGGAAGAGTTTTTGAAACCTACGAGAATTGCACAATGCAAGAAAATTGTGATTCAATAAACTTCCATAAATTTACAACACAATGTGATGATTTCTCACAGCTTAATAATATATGTTTTGGGGAGCAAGAAAATTTCAGTAACTATTTTAAATTGTCAAATGCTATTGATGCTAGCGAGGAATTATCTTCGAACGAACTTATTTCCATAAAAGATCCATTGGAAACACTTTTAAACTACAAAGATGATGAAACATGTTTAAGAGAATTATATTTAGATGATGCGAATTTAAATTTAACTTACTTAGACGATGATTTAAACATTTTCAACAATGATTTATCTAATAACATTGAAAAATCTTTATATGATAACGAAAAAACTTTATCAATATTAGGAGTCGATTTAGATTTATATTGCAACAACAATATAGATTTAGAAACCTTTTTTAAACAAGATTTTGACAATATCTTTAATTTTGAATCGTATGAATCAACTGTAAACAACGATTTAAATGATTTAAGCGATTTTTTAAAATTTGACACCGAAAATAACGACGAAATACCGATAACTCCACCCATGTTGCAAACCAACAAACAATTAGAAATAATGAATTTATTCCCTCATATTCAAGATGAAAAAAATAGAAGGCGTAGATCACTTCTCTTCGAAAATAATCATAAAGTTGGATTTAAAGAAGATCAATCGTTAAATGTAAGAAATTACGATCGCAAACCAGATCCACTTCTAAACCACGATTACTCACAAAAGAAATCTGATGACGAAAAATTTTTTCCATGCCCTATAGCAGGTTGTGAAAAAGTATATGCAAAATCATCACATTTAAAAGCACATTTAAGAAGACATTCAGGTGAAAAACCGTTTGCTTGTAATTGGCAAAACTGCAGTTGGAAATTTTCTCGTTCTGATGAATTAGCAAGACACAAGAGGTCCCACTCTGGAATTAAACCATATAAATGTGACTTGTGTGAAAAAGCATTTGCACGATCAGATCATTTGGCCAAACATATAAAAGTACATCGGAAAAAAATGGCGGAATTTGGAAATTATTATATTAAGAAGCGAGTACGACTTTCGAGTTAATATTTAAGTTGCAAAGATTTTTTTTTTAATTTTATGAACTTATATTTTTCTCATGATTTTTGACATTGTATATTTCAACATTTCTGTTTTAAATCAGAGATAAACATTTTCAATTTATTATGTATTTCGAAAATGCACTTTTTATTCATTTACTTTGATTTGTTTATTAACTTTTTGATTTTATTATTTATAAAATATAATAATATAACTCAATCTGTTAGATTTACAAATATATAGAAAAATGCTTTCTGCTTTTTATTTAATTTATTGTTTTGCTCATTTTCCCCTTACTTCATTTTCTTTTTATTTGTTGGAATAAGTGGAAATCAACTTGTTAAAATATATTTAAAATGTAAATTTTAATATGTATCAACAATTCTTCAACAATTTCATTTTAAATAAAATCAATTAAGACAGTGCACATTTCCAATTTATTTTATCTGGATGACCAAAATATACATTTTCTATCATCATCAAAATCATAGTAATTGTAAAATAAAAATAAGTAGAATAACTAATAATACTAGTGCTACTGAAATGAAGAAGTACACATTTTTATCTCATGAGTCGTGCCCTTACATTTTAGGAATATGCAACTTAACAATTTTATCTGTTAATTAATAGATTTTTCTTGTATTTAAAAGTACAATTTTTCTTATTATTCAGCGCGTATACATAATTGTGTTACCGTTATTATTATTTCATTAATTCATTTTTTGTAATTTAACTGTAACTGTAAATAACATTTTTAATTTACCGCACTTTTAAAAATGGGACTTGTTCATTAGACTGTATTTAGATGAAATTTCATATACCAACTTACACATGAAAAATTCAAAAAACGTTTATATTAACCAATTTTTAACGTATTAAATAAATATAAATCTACATTATTTAAATAATTGCACCGTTTTAGAATAGAGCAATTCCAAAAATATTAAATGATGATAATAATTAAACATAAGAAAGACAAAATAACTAAGTGTTTAATAATGTAAAGAAGTTAGCTACATTCATTTGTAAATATTATTTGTTATTGTTAAGAAAATGTAGATATTTATACATTTTAATGTATAATTATGTGATTTGTGTATTTATTAAATAAGTGGTAATTACACAGTAGATCATTATAGATATTTCAATTATTCGAAAGTAAATCCGTGGCGCATTCTAACACATGACGTCATTAATTCCACGCTGGCTTTCCTAGTGGCAACATCTGTATAAGCGATAATATATGGGCAGGAATGTTAAAAATGTTATTGTTCAAATAACAATTTAACTTTGTTAAACTCGTTCGTAAAGTGTTGTGATTGATTATTTCATTTTGTAGAAAAATTGTTGTGATTATGATTGAATGAGCAAGGAAATAGTACCAAGATGTCACATCTCAGTTTTTGGTACAATTCTGAAGAAAACATGGACTGCAATTACAGTCCTATGACCATCGAAGATGACATGAGTAATTTCGACTCTCCAGACTTGATGGTTAGTATCGTAAATTAATAAAATATTGAATATTTATTTAGGTATAATATTTGTATGGTATTAATGCAAGATTTTGAATTTTTGATATTGTTTTGATTTTAGCAATCAGAATTCTTTGATTCTGTTTTGTCGATGGAAAGAGAAAACTTGGATACTGAATCACATACTGACTGTCTTGATACAAACATAGATAGTTCACCTGAATCTGGTATTCTACATATGGATGATCCTACAGAATTTCCACAAATTTCTATCGATGATACCACAATTCCGAATTTTGATATTGAGTATGTATTTATATTTGTATTGTTATATTTCTTTAATATTGTTTATCATAGTACTCATGAAAATGGTAAAATGATATCTCTGGAAACAGTTCCAAATGAATCGCAAATATGGCAGTCGCCCGCCAAGATAGAACAAATTGGACAACCAAAAACAAAATGTGATACTGTTAGTAAACCAGTTATAAATAAAGGTATTTTTCATATTTTTATATCAGAAATGAAATGATTGCCTTTCCATTTGGAACGGGATAGGATTATTGATTTATTTTGCACAGCTGTTAAAGTAAACTTGTTTGTAAAATACACCGTTTACATGAAAACCAAGGAATTTATCTATAATAAATATCTATGCTCAAGCATTGATCATTCATCGAAACTTCATTTTGTCTGTGGATTAATTCTGTCGATTGTTCATTCAAGTATCATTAATGCAGTAATTAATTTTTAATTCTCTTTCATTATATTTATTATTGTCTGTAAATATTTCAGCTAAAGTTGCTTTTTCAGTTTTACACAAACTAATTTCATCATTATTTAATTCCATTTGAAAAACTTTTAGGTGGAAAGAAAAATACTAAAAACAAACAGCAGGTAATAAGAGTGCAATCACTTTCTGCAAATGGACGGTAAGCAAATATGTTAAGCATATTTTTTATTCCTCATTTTTCCTTATTGTTAGTTCACTTTTACTACCAGTTAATATGAAGAATATCAAGAAAATTAAAATACTGAATGCAAGTGAGTTTAAAATGGAGAACATCAAAATTAGTTCACCTGGAAAATCTACATTCCAAAAGAAGCCATCAGTGGACAAATGTCGTTCTTCTTCAGAATCGCTTGATGGTAAATTTGTATTAATTTACATTTCATATATTTAAATAAATAAAATATAGCTTGGCTTGTTGCAGTTGAAATAAATAAATAAAATATTTCTGCCTTCTGTAAAGTTTAAGTATGCCATTTTTAATGATTACAGATGTAGCTGAAAGTGAAGTTGGAAATAACAATCGTTATCCACCATTAATTTTATCACCTGAAGAAAAACGTTTATTGCTAAAAGAAGATATTACTCTTCCATCTCATTACCCCCTAACCAAAAATGAAGAAAAAGAACTGAAACGTATACGTAGAAAGATTCGCAATAAAATCTCTGCGCAAGATTCAAGAAAACGTAAGAAGGAATATGTTGATAAATTGGAGGAAAAGTAAGTTAAATTGTTTGAATATGTATTTTATAGGTTATATGAAAATAATTTCAGAGCAAAACGTACATCTGAGGAAAACGAATACTTAAAGAAACGCATCAAGTTATTAAGGAGCCAAAATAGTAGGCTAATGGAGCAGTTGAGTAAGCTACAATCTGTACTTTTTAATACAACATCCTCGAAAGCTACACCTGCTACATGCTTAATGATTGTTTTGTTTTCTACATTGCTTATTTGTCTTCCTAGCCTTAATATAATTGAGACAAATGATGTAGGAAAAGAAGATTTCACCGTAGCAAGAAGAGCACTACTGTTTAACAAACAAGGTGAGGTCCGTTTAATTATTTTTTAAACTTGTATATATTTAGGATTTTTTTTAAATGCACAATACAGTGTTTATCTTGAGGTTGAACTGTTAATAGCCGTAAACAGAGCATCTATATAAGTTACAACGACATCTAATAACGACTGTCTAACAGGTTCATACATGAACGGGAATTGAAATGCCAATGTAAATGTTATGAAATTTTTTATTTTGCTTCATTCCAGGTGTAATCAAACCCCATTTAAAACCGTTTAAAATCGTTGGTTTTGAAGCCCAAAAACGTTATTTGTAGGACCAAATAAAAATTTCAATCTTTTTGAAAGGGCAAAAATACAAATTTTTATTTCATCTTTCAATAATCTGCCAAATGAAAATGACCGTTATAATTAATAGGATGCTAGGAAAAAAAAACTACTTTTAAAGTTTCGGGTAATCATTGTAATCAAGTATACTTATCTTTTATTCTTGAGCAATCAACCAATAAAACACAAAATTGTAATAAAATATATTTATTACTAGTAATCAAGTATCTCATCCTTGACATAATACAAAATTATACACAAATGGATAAGAACCGGTAATAAAAATAATTCTGAATGTGAAATATCTATACATTTTAGTCAGCAATATTATTTAAAATTACAGCCAGTGAAGAAGATGGCCATAATATGGAGGAATTTTCAAGCTTCAATAAAGATGAGGAATCTGCATTAGAAAACATTGTTGATGAGGAGCCTGAAAACTCAACAGCCAGCCAGTTTTGTAAAATGGTCACGGAACTTATTAAAAAAGGGTTTATTGATCAGAACTCTTCAAAAATAAATGAGGCGGAATTTAAAAAAGAAATCACTGAAAAAAATTTAGATGAATTGAATAAAATCAGTTCAATGCAAAAAATGACTGAACGTGAATACATTGGGAAAAGAAAATTTATAGAACCTGATATATCTGATGATGAAGAAAGTATAACTGATCAAGAGAAAAAGGTCGAACTCGATTTGGAAGAACCATCATCAAAAAAGCCAAAATATGATGATATAATTGATTTATTAGATTTTGAATTTTTAAATCAAATTCCAATTATTCACTCACCAAATGTTACTAATGAAGAGGAAATTTATACTGCAATTGAGGCTGTGCAATACATAACGGAACAGGAATGATAGATACAGTTTCTTGTATTTTATTTATGTTAAATAGTAAAATATTTTTATATATATTATGGTTGTATGTGTATTTTATATACATATAGAAGCATGTATTTTATACTGATAAACTCGGTACTTTAAATAATGTTTCAACAAATAGTATTTTAATTGATGTTGGTGCATACTGTACTGACTTCTTTGTAAATGTAGTAAATTTTATTATTAGACAAATCTTTTTAAAGTGTGATTGTTTTGAGATTTTAGTTTAATGTTGTTATAAGGGCTAATTTTGTAAAAAAACATTGTCGTATATAAGTAACTGTACATATTTCATGCATAAAATGTTTAAATTTGTTCATTAAAACTATTTTTTCGCTTAGTGATAATACAAAAATTATAAATATAACATTATAGTGTAAATATTCGTAATTTGCTTATTTATAGCAAAAAAAGTACATACACTGAATAATTTTAAAAAATCACTGCCATTGTGTTTTCGTTTTGAAAAAAACTTTTAAATACTTAAGTAATGTTCACCAATCAACTGATTTATACGGATAATGTAACAAAAGAAAAGAGTTTTTAATGAAATAGAAAACTGGAGGAATGTACTATTTGCTTTAAAATATCGATTTTAAAAGATAATTCTAATATACGTTTTTAATTTCTTGATATAACCAAATTTCATAGACTCATATCACTGATTGCATACTATTCTAATAAAAAAAATACTTCTTAGATAAATTAACTACCATAAACAAAAAAAAAAAAAAACAATATTTAAGTGTGAAGTCAATAAAACTGGCTAATAAATACATTTTTAAAATATATAGACAAACTTTGGTAGAAATTATTAGTGATTGGTACAATCAAATGATTTTAACTATCGAATTGTTAGTAATCGAATGATTTTTACTATCGAATAATGATTTTTACTATCAAATGATTTTACAATCGAGAGATTTTAATGTTTTACAATCGTGTGATTCATTTGAATATAAGTAACACAACTTTCCGACATATTATTTATTAAGTCGCCTTGAATGAACTACTTTGAATGAAAAATTTCAAATATTAATAGCTCTCACTTGTCAAAAGCAGTCGATTCATTTCGAGAGATTACGAAAGTAAGATAAAATAAAATAATACTCATTAAAAAATCGCGGTCAAGTCAAAATACAAAATACTATTCAATATGTACAAGTAAAAAATACGAATAAAAAGAGTAATTAATTAATAATTAAAAATGTTTAATTAAAGCTAAAAGCATTTGTCACATCAACAAATGAAATAAATGAATACTGATCATGACGTGTAGTTAAATGAAGATTTTCGTTAAAAAGTCCGATCGAGGTAAAGTTATTTATTTAAATTTATTAATTAACCAGACGCCAGACTAATAGGACAAAATTACTCAAATACAATGTCTAACTTATATAGTATGTACCTAACTATAATATATACAAAATTATTAAAATGATGTTATACACAAAAATCAATATAAAACAAAATAAAACAAAAATAAAAACGGTAAATTCTATTTTATAAATAAAACATATTATTAAAAATGAAATCTTGCAAATTCAAATATCGACTACAGACATCAATCACTGTATAATAAACAAAGAAATAAAATTCTAAATTCAAATTAATTTTAATTAACATTAAAAATTAATTTAATCATTTGGTTTTGTGTATCACTTTCATCAATTTTTGTTGCCTTGTTTTATCGACTACTATTTTCGTAAACTATCGAATGTACGGAGAGATTTTAACTATCGAATTATTCGAACGAATTTATTCGATTGTGCCCATCACTAGAAATTATCATATCAAAAATTATTATAAGCCTGCAATAATAATTATAATAATTTTTATTGTCTACTCCAATTAAAAATATATACAGTATATATTGAAGAGAAAGTCATATCGTATCGTATTATAAAGTTCTCTGATTTCAGATGGAAGACGATTAAAAAAATCTGCAACCATTGTATAAAAAACTTTTTGATAAAAAGTCGTCCTGTGACGCTCAGACAAAAGCAGTTCCCTAAATCGAGTGTGTATTGTGATTGTGATCAGAGCGATTAAGTTATCCCTTATTTCGGTATGCATATACACATGCCTCAAGTATATAAATTCCAGAAACAGAATCCCCAATTCTTTAAAAACTTCCCGACATGAATCGCGACGAGAAAGAACAAATTATGCGAAGAGCATATTTTTGTAACAAAAACACCCGTTCCACCCAATTACTCGCACCCCAGTTCAATATTCCGAATCGCAAGTGTAAATGAATGTTAGCGTAGTACAGACTAAGGAGCACATGTCTAAAAAGTTTAGAGCGTAACAGGCAGATCACAATTTAGAGGATAAGGATAAGAAGGTCTATTTGCTCCGCCATTGCAGTTTACAGTCGAGGGTAATTCCTAACATTTTAGTGTAGGTAGCAGATTTCACAGAATCAGTACCACCATCAAATAGAATCAGTTCTTCAGCTTTCTGTCGCGGCGATGAAAAAACAATCACATTAGTTTTTTCTTTGTTAATGGTCAAACGATTATTATCTGCCCATACTAACGCTTCTTTGTATACCTAGACCTTCACAAACATTTTTCAAGGCCACCATATTAAAAAAAAATAACTGCAGCAGTAGACGAGTACCTTTTCAGGTAACTGATTAAATCATTTGCGTATATTAAAAATAACAAGGGACCTAAAATGGACCCTTGGGGAACCCCTTGCTGAACAGCACGACTACAACTCCGAGCTGCACCAATTTTAACATATTGTATTCTGTTTTCAAGATACGACCCAAACAAGTCAATGCCATATCTGGACAGCTTACACAACAGGCGTTCATGGCAAACCATATCAATGCGCGGGAAAAATACATAAAAACTCCCGCGACACATAATCTATTGTCTAGCGCACTGACAATTTTCGCCTGGAACTCAAAGAGATGCTGAGAAGACGCGAGTAAATTATTTTTACGGAAAAAAGACTCGAGCTGTTCCTTCATAGCTAATTCAAAAACTTTTGAAACGCCGGGAAGAAGACTTATTGCTCTATAATTATTATAATCACAAGCATCACCTTTTTTTAAAGGGGAACTACTGGTGCCACACTTAAGACATGCGGATACACACCAGTCTCAAAAGATAAATTAATTAAAAAGCACAAGATGTGACACAACTGAGATTGATATTTTTTTAAAAGGTTACTTGAAACTGAGTCGTAACCACTAGAGTTCGAGCTATTCAACTTATTAATTAAAACCGCTACATCGTAACTACATAAACGGCTGCAAAAAGAATGTTCTACCACAAGATGGAACACTCCTCTCAGTGAAACTGAAGTCAGAAACATGGCCCGCGGTAGGTAAAGTAAATAGTTTGCAGAAGTTTTCAGCAGTCTCTACATCAGGAAGTTTAACATCGTTTTCAAACATCGCGATATTCCTATGAACGCCTTTTTTTAAGATTATTTATAATGATCCATCAAAATAAATTAAATTATGTGGAACCAGAAATAATAATAAAATTACCAAAAACATCGTGCAAATGACAAAAAATAACATCCAAAACGATATAAACACGACTTTATTAGTTTTTAAAGACGGATGTTAAAAATAAAAATAATACTCATTATATCAGATAATCAAGGACGTAATTTTTCAAATTTAATGAATGATTGTGTTGATGGCGCCGATTATGATATCTTAACTATATCCAAACCGAATGCATGCATAGAAAACGTAGTCGAAAATTTAGATAAATTAATTGTGGACTTCAGTAAAAGTGATTATGTAATTATTATAGGCGGGACCAGCAATGGTTCCAAGGGTGGTAGTGTAAATGACAACAAACTTTTACCTTTGAGGGAATACTGTTTCAAGACGAACATATTGCTTATGTCGGTACCATACCCGGACGGAAGAGTCGTTTTAAATAAATTCATTTATAAGTTCAATAAAACCGTCTACGATAACATAATTTCTGAAAGTAAAATAGTGTATATTGACATTAACAGTGATTTAATTAGAGAAGACTTAAATACACATGCTACACACTTAAGGACGAGTGGAAAACAAAATCTGATTAAATTATTGTAAAATATTATAATAAATAGAGTGAATGTTAAAAATCGGATTGATCACAATCCTTTTGTAAACAAACAGAATCTGATTTATATTTCTCCATAAATTAACTTTAATGTAAGTTCGAATTCACCTGGATCAAGCACTAAATCAAGCTTATATGAAACATGCGACTTAGCCATTAACTCTAGTGATAGTGTACTCAATATTGTAAAATTCGGTGATTCTGATGATCTAGTAATGAGTGTCTTCACTACGGAGTATAGTAGTGAAGACACTCATTACTAGATCATCAGAACTAACAGGCACCGAACATGTTGCTGAAGAAACTAAAAACATACGCAAGGCATTATTGACAAACGGATATTCCTCAAAAACCATCAACAAAGCCATAAATAATAAAAACAAACACACTGCAATACGAGAAGAAGGAACAAATATGAAAAAGGCACTTTTACCTTATATTAAAGGTACTACAGACAGAAT